>JACBKR010003237.1:0-30538 GCA_014218235.1 Colocasia esculenta
TTCTGTTTGATTTAGAGTGTGAAAACAGATGGAAATGAGCCTTCCGTGGGGTGCTCCTGGATGGACAAAAAGGGGGGGGGCACCCAAGCTTCATATGATGGCCCCTCCTTTAGGAATGAGGGGAGGCATCGGTTGGCCATCCTCACCACCTAGGATAGGGGCAAAGCACCATAGCTTCTAGCGGTTCAAAGAAACTGGAACTAAAAAGAAAAAAGAAACACAAAACAGGAAGAAGAAACACATCAGTTCTCACACAATATGAGTGAACAAATGGAAGCAAAAGAGCATTTTAAAACACTTACATACATCCTAACAATCATCAAGACCGGTGTTGCACAAAGAAAGCAAAGGGAACTGGAAGAAGGCATTCTTTTCACTGTTTGGGAAGTGGAAGTTACATAGAGAGGGAAAGAAAGAACAAGAGAGGAAAAACACATCATGGGGACTGCCGTAGCAGTCCCCTTCTCCTCCTCTTCCCCCCTTCTCACCCTTCTTCTTCTCTTCTTCTGGTCTTTTCTTTTGTGTAGCAAGTGGAGGACCTGTTGGGTGGAGGCCTCACCCTCCTTTTCTCAACCCAGCCAATAGCTAGCAGCCACGGGAGGGAGAAGGGAAGCAACCCAGCCGATGAAGACCTCTTGCTCTGCTGCTCTCCTCAAATAGACCTCCTCCGGAAGACCAGCCACTCTGTTCCACTTCTCCTCCTTTTTTAGCAGCCGGGGATCCTTTAGCAGACTGGAAGACCCTCCTTCTTAAGCTCTTCCCACCACCTCCCTTCTTGCCTTAACCAGTTAGCCAACAACCCCTTGCCAACCATGGTGGTGTAGCCCAAAATAGAAGCACTTCTGGCCAACTTCACCTCTGCTGCCGCATCAAGTTTTGTTGGGAAGGGAGGTGTTGCATTCCCTTAAAATGACCTCCCTGCATAGGGGAGATGGGCCATGGGGTGATGGGCCCTCTTGGGCCTGGTTTAGCGGGCCTTCTAGTGGGTCTTTTGGGGAAGAAACCAGGCCGGCCATCCACTTGTTTTTTTTGTGTCCACACCAGCTCAGTGCGTAGGCGGGTCAACACTACCTGATCCGCTGCTGACCCTATGTGCGCAGCAGCGCCAACTCCCTCGTCAGCTCCTCTACCTGCGTGCGCAGCCGGTCCCTCTCTGCTACTGCCATCCCTGTCTGAAGGCACCACTCAGTAGCTGACGCTATCGCTACATCGACCTGCTGTTGCAACTGGGCCGCCCAGTCAGTGGCGGTCCCTAGCTCGGTCACCTGTGGAAAATCAAGTCAAGTGTAAACAAAATTCAGTTCAAATTACTGCCATACTTACCCTCTTTGTCAACTCAGCATGAGCTTCTTTGGCCCTCCTCACTGCGCTCGTCGACTGGTCTGCTAGATCAGACTGGGAGCTCTCCGCTGCTGCCTTGGATGAGGATGCACCTGCATGTGCCCTCCTCACACTTGCTAGCTCCGCACGCTGCACATGCCACACTTGTCAGTTTCTCAATCAGCTAAAATAAATTGGTAAGTTACTGAAGTCTGAGTAAGTACTTACCAGCTGCTCTACCTCCCTCCGAGCTACCTCCCGGTCCTGTACTGTTGAATGCAGCAAGGCCCGAAATGAGGTGATCTCCCCGGCCACGTCCACCTACAATTCATCCAAACCTGTTAGCTCAATTCAATAAAAAAGCAATTCACAAGGTCTGAGTTTAGAAGTTTACCTATCACCTCGCGCCTCTGTAAACCCTCGCCCCATACTTCAAGGCGAAGGCTTGCAGGTACGCGTCATCCGAGTCGGCGTCGGATCGGACCCGTCGGTCTCTGCGCTCCCAGTCCTCTATCTACTCGCGGGCCCACTCACGCCAGTCGATAGTGTCGTGGAGTCCTCGGAAGCTCTAGTTAGGTCTAGGGGTCCGTCCTTGGCTGGGGAACTCCACTGCACTCTAACGAAGGCCAAGGGACCTCTGAGTCAAATAGAGGTGGAGAGGTAGCACCAGGTTGAGAGCATGAACCCACACCGTCCTACCAAAGTAGGGGTGGGCCGGCTCCAACTAGGGCTGTCCCTCGTCCACCTCCTCTAGATACGACTGCCACACCACCTGCACCTCAAAAGAACACCAGATCAGTAGCCAAGCAATTAATCCAAATCAAATTGAACTTAGAGAGAGGTTAGAATACTTACATCAAGCTGAGAATAGACGTCAATGGGGTCTTGGATGGACGCAAGCTGCTTCTCTAATGGGTGCGTGTCACGACACGGCACCCAGCATCGAGCTATGGGCACGAGGCCCGGTCGCTCCAGTGTCCCCCTCCTCAGGCCGAGGAGGTGGAGATATGTCCAGACCTGTAAGAACATGAAGGCAGTCAGATCACAATTAATAGCATAAGGGCAGTGTAAGTAAAGGGAGCAAGAGGAAGAAGAGTACCTGAAGAAAGGGGAAGAATCAGCTGATGGATGTCTGTCGGTCGGAGGAGCCCTGACTGTCGAACTGATGCGCCAAGAATGCTGCTCCCCATGCATAGCTCCCCACCTAGTCCAGATCCTCTAGCAGTGACAGGAACCGGCAGTAGACTGGGTCACCCCTCGTGGCAAACATGAGTCTGTTGAGGAAGAAGGTGAGAAAGCGCCGCAATCCAAATCCGCCCGAGCCCCTGGCTCACTGGCTAGTACCCCCCCTACACCCACTTGTCTGTCTGCTGAGCTACTCCTCTACTGTCTCAGCCACCTCCCTGCCTGTCTGGAAAAGTCCTAGACTCTCCTGCAGCTCCACTCTAGAGATCAGAGAAGACCTGGGACCTACAGTCGTGTCTAGGAGCCTATGTGCTAAACCCTAGTAACACGGGTAGGTGTACCCACTCACCGGGCGTCCATACACTCTCAGGCCCATGATGCGGCTCATGTCCTCCAGGCTGGGGATCATATGTCCCCATGGAAACATGAAGGCAGTCGCCTCCGCATCCCACCTGCTGCGTAGGGCCTGGGTGAGTGGTGCATCGGCCCTCATTCTCTCCATCCTAAGGACCTCTCCAAACCCCATCTCATCTATTCTATCTCTCTGGAACCCGGGGAAGGCCAGATACACGGCTAGCACAAGGATCCATGAAACCTGGGCCCTCATCTCACCCTGCAAGCACAGAAGAAGCAATTGATCAATTTAATTAGGCTGTGTTTGGTTTCTCGGCTGAGGTCGCGTCGGCCCAATGGGCCCTGACATTGTCGCGACGCCCCGATGTGTCGCGACATCCTAGAAGACCGCGACCATGTCGCGACGGTCGTGGCCAACGCATGTTTTCGCGGTCCCCGACCCCGCTGCGACTACTGTTATCGTGACGGGCCAGGCCGTCACGTTCTCAGGCGTAGATCGACCGGAACTTTCTTTGTCCAGTGGCCTTTCTCATGGGCCTCACGCCCTACATAGGCCCATAGAGGCCCTAAATCAAAGGTTTTTAGGGATTGGAGGCCTGCCTTCTTCATAGCTTGCTCACGGGCCATTGCCGCTGCCCCCAGGTCGATTTTCGGTGCCTCTGCCATTTCCACCTCCAGTGAGTAGTCCACTGAGATTTCCTCCGCACGCCGCCGTGGCTTCCTCGCCGGTCGTTTCCCCTTCTCGCCACTGCCGCTGCTACCACCTCCTTCCATTGCCACCAAAGAAAGTGAGGGGGTGAGAAAGAAAAGGCGAGAGAGAGGGAGTGAGTGCGCAGAGAGAGTGAGAGGGAGAGGATCGATTCACCCAATGGATCGCCAGTGCTCAGAGAAGAGGGTTGTGAGCGTGAGAGGGAAAAGAAAAGGGCTATTTGCATTTGTTTTTAATCCTCGAATGGTGTCGCGATGCCCATTTCTGTTGCGTTTATGTCACGGCGTTCGTGTACACCGCGACCATGTCGCGGCGGACTGCCTCGCCGCTAACATAAGGCGACCACTTCATTGGTCGCGACACCAATCAGGAACATTGTGGTTATGTGTTTTGTGCTAATTGGGTGTTTACTTCTATTTGTATATAGTTGTGTGTGATATTGTTGTACTTGTACATGTGTTATTTGCTTGTTGCTTTGATTATTCATCAGAAAAATCACAAAATAAAATCACAAAATAAAAAAATCACAAAAAATGGAGCTTCACATTTAAGTCAGGCAAGTATCTCTGTCCCTTCTCCCTTGCATTACTATGTGGTATTTCACTTATTTATATCGCTTCAAAGACCAGCTGGTTCTCAATGTGCTCTGAGATCTGAGTTCCCCTTCAAAAAAAAAAAAAACGGTGATGATCTAGGTTCGCGTTGTTAATCGCCGGATAGGCCGTTAGTTGAATAAGTTTGGGGTGTTAATCGCCGGATAAGCCGTTAGGTTGAATAAGTTTGGGGATGATGTACTCTATCTTGCACAGCGGTTGCAGGAAGACTCTCGACCCATTCTTGTCCAATTTAGCAATATTATCCTTGATATATTTTCTATTTTCTCCTTTCTTTTGCATTTGATTTAATGATTACTTTTCTTTTTAGCCCAGCATGCATCATGTAGAACTTTGAGCTATCATAACTCATCCCTGGCTAAATAGTGAGCTCTTGTTGAGTGCCCAATCATTCTTCAGGATCAGAACAAGGAACCCTATTCCACTCCGAATCGGAAGGCTTGCCTCCGAGCGAGTTGCTCTTGTCAGCTTGTCATGAATTTCCTTGTCTGGATTCTCTATACAATTTTCATCCTTGTTCCTTTTGATCCCTTTTGGTTGTGAACCGCTCCCAGGACAGAGTCTGTGTTACTGCCTAGCACGCACATGTCTCTCTAAAATGAAACTTGCAGGCCAATTGGCTAGGGTACCTCTCAATCGAGGGTTGATCGTCCTTTCGTTCTCCTTCTCGTCCAGACCTGTGTCTTCCTTGCATTCTGCTCGAGTAGCTAACTCGGGGCTTTCAAGAAGATTCCAATTGCTTATTGGTTAGATCGGGTGTCTCTTCATCTTGGCTCCCATCTTTTCAGTCCACTCCACATCATTTCCGCTTCGCCGTCATTTCATGACACCTCCGCTACACTTCCGCTACACTCCCTTGCGAAGTGGAAGACAAGGAGCAGCAATCTGTAGACACCCAATTTTGGACTATAAGTCGAATCATTATTCTTGTTCTCTTAATGAGCCCCCAGTTGGTCACTCACCTTGAGCCCACTCATTAACCTTGCTTTGAGCCCATTAAAAGCCAAAATCCCATCCAATTATCCCTTGAAGAGTCCTTATATCCCATTATGGATTATTGTCCCTTATGATTGGTCAAAAATTCAAGAATAATCAATTTTCCTTAACGCAATGGGTCATAGCGCCACGTTAGCCTTTATCACGCCCCCCATGGCCGTCGCGATAGTCCATGCATATCCATGCACGTGCCCTGTCGCGACCATTCTTGCCATCAGGACTATCCTTGTCGCGCCCCTACGACCCGTCGCGACTACAGCCACGTGCGCTGGCCTCCGCAACCACCTCCTATTTATCCTTTATTGGCATTATCTTTATCTCCATGCAACCTCCCAATCATCCATGTACGGTTTGGGGTTGTAGGGCACCTTGAGGCCTCCCTAGGACTCTTCCCCACAAATTTCCTTTAGATTTATCTTTCATTTATGATCATTATCTCCCATGGATGGGATTTTCTCTCTCATGCTCTATATAAGCAATCCTTCTTCTTTAGAGGAGGGGGAGCCCCATTTTCGCCACGAAGTGCTGCCGAAATTTTGTCAGACCTTGGACTTAGCTCGTGGCTCACCCTTTCACATACATTCCCTCACATTCTCTTCATCAAGCCATGCACATTTCTTCATCCATGGAGCTTGGTGCTTGAGGAGGGCGACTTCCACCTCCTTCCACGGCTTCTGCACGACTCAAGGACAGCACACATCGCCAGGGAGTCACCCCTTTGGGGCTCTTTCTTCCTTCCTTCCTCCCATTTCTCTTCATGCATTTTGTTATTTTCTCTTAGATAGGACACATTTCCCTTCTCCTCCCTATGTTTTATACACCCTAGGGGTTTAAAAGCCACCCCCAGGTTCGTTCCCCCCATGCTCCCACCTTTCTCTTCATTTTGGATAGATATTACACTCAAATATGGTCTAACAGGGTTTGTTGTCTTGTTTTCTTTGTCTTGGCAGGTACATAAGCATCAATCGACGAGGAGCTCTTGTCCTCTAGCCGGCCGGAGGACAAGAAGAAGGTCCAGTCTTCATTCTCCCACACTGCAAAGAACGCGACAGGCACGAGAGTCGCGACAGCAGAGATGCGCCATATCTGGGCGTCGCGACATCAGGTCCATACGACGGGTCACCCCGTTGCAACTATAGTAAGTGCCTCTGTTCTCATTCCTTTTCCTAGTGTAGTTAGCCTACTTTTTTGGTGCGGAGATAATGAGGGAGACCTCCTTCCCTTCCTCCGGCCGGCCAGAGGATGAGAGCTCCTCGTAGTACCTTGTTTGTATGCCTGCCAATCAAAGAGAAACAACAAAGAAGAGCCCTATTAGAAAATGATTAGTGTAGCAACTATTCTAAGAATGAAAGGAATCGAACTAACATGGAAGAGACGAACCTGGGGGGTGGTTTTTAACCCCTAGGGTGTGTGGAAACGTAGGTGGAAAGTGGAATGTAACCTATCTAGAAAGACATAAAAATGCATGTAGAAATGAAGGGGGGAAAAAGAATGGAAGAAGGTGAGCCCCATTAGGGGGAATCCCTGGGGTGGATGTAGTCCCAATTAGTGTGCAAAGGCTTCAGGAGGATGTTGGAGTCGCCCTCTTCACGTCTTGTGCTCCATTGATGATGAAATGAAGAAGTTTTATGGAGTGGAATGTGAAGAAGTATGGTGGAAATGGACGGCTGCGAGGCTAAGTATAGATCAGTAGGGATTTCGGCAGCCCTTCGGGGTCAAAATGAGGCTCTCCCCGTCCTTGAAGAGAAGCCTTGTTTTTATAAGCCCTTGAGAGAGAATATCTCCTTAGAATCAGAATTAATTAAAAAAGGAGATAAATCTCACCCAAATTCGGATGGAGAGTCCTTGGGGTCCTCAAGGAGAGTCCCTAGGGCCCAAATCTCACCCAAGGGGTTGAGATATTCCCTAGGGATAAAGATAAAGCCATGAGAGGATAAATAGGAGGTGGTTACGGAGGCCTGTATGCGTAGCTGTTGTCGCAGCGTATCGTAGGTCCGCGACATGGAGACGCGATAGGGAGGAGTGTCACGACAGAATTGTCCACGTGCATGGATAATGCATGGACTGTCGCGGCAGCCGAGACCATCGCGACTCAGAGACGCGGCGCCACGATGCGTCATGACTATAAAATTGGAATTTACGTGAATTATCGGCCAACCGCATGAATGGATAAGAGTTATTAATGTTTAAGGACTCTCTTAAAGTGATATGGGCGGGATTTCAAGGCAATTTAAATAGTAATGGGCTCAAAACATGGCTAATGATGGGCTCAAGGTGAGTGACCAATTAGGGGCCCACTGAAGTGACAAGAAATGTGGTTCAACCCATTGATTACAATTGGGTGTCTACAGATTGCCCCTTCTTGGCTACCACTTTGTAAGGAAGCGAAGTGGAAATGGAGTGAAGATGTCATGAAGTGACGGCGGAGCAGAGATGATGCGGAGTGGAGTGAAAAGTGGGAACCGAGGTAAAGAGACACCCGATCTGACTAATGAGCAATTGGAATCTTCGTAAAAGCCCCGAGTTAGCTGCTCGAGCAGGATGCAAAGAAAAGCACAAGTCTAGACGAAAAGGAGAAAGAAAAGGATGATCAACCCCTCGATTGAGAGGTACCCTAGCCGATTGGCCTGCAGGTTTCATTTTGGAAGGACATGTGCGTGCCAAGCAAGTAACTCATGACTCTATCCTGGGAGCGGTTCGCAACCAAAAACGGATCAAAGGAAAAGGAAAAAAGGATAGAGAATCTAGACAGGAAATTCTTGTCAAACTGACGGGAACAACTCACTCGGAGGCAAACCTTCCGATTCGGAGTGGGATTGGATTTCTTGTTGGGAAATTGGAGGGTGATTGAGCACTCAACAAGGGCTCATCAAAAGTCAGGAATGAGTCAGGAAAGCTCAAAGTCCTACATGATGCATGCTGGGCTAAAAAGAAATCATTAAAATGAATGCAAAGAAAAGGAGAAAATAGAAAATACATCAAGGATAATATTGCTAAGCCAGATAAGGACGGGTCAAGAGACTACCTACAACCGCAGTGCAGGCCTAAATCCATCATTCCGGACTTAAATAACTCAACGGCCTGTCCAACGATTAGCAATGTGCACCTAGATTATCACTGTTTTTGGTAAAGGAGAACTCAAATCCCAGAGCACATTGAGAACCAGTCGGTCCTTGAAACGATAAAATAAGTAGAATATCATATAGTAATGTGGGAGTATGGATAGAAATACTTACCTGACTTACCTGTGACGATACCTTTTTGTAATTTTCTGGTTTTGTGATTTTTTCTTTTTGTAATTTTTTGGTTTATGATTTTTTTTGAATTTTTGTTGACAACAAACAAACATAATAAGCACAAACTGACAACATATATTCACAATTATAATTAAATAAACACACAAACAAGACACAGACATGAAAACGACCCTTCAGGTAGAGAGGCGACGCTCTGGGTGACCGCGACATAGTCGCGGCATACCGCCCTGTCGCGACATGGTCGTGTCAGATCGCGATGTCGCGACTCGGACCGAACCCAGAAAGACCAGGAAACCGGAGTTTACCCTCATCTTAAGACATCTAGACTAATACTAGGACTCCTAAACCTCTTCTAATCTTATCCTAACACCTAGTTACTGGATTAGAGTAGGAGTGGACCTCTTAAGACCCTATAAATAGGAGGGTTTAGGGGCTAATCCCGCAGCTAACTATCTGCTCTCCTTATTCTTCAATTTTTTTTTTCAAGTTTCTCCCTCTTTGCCACCATGAAGAGGAGCTATTTTGTTTTCCAGGAAGAGATCCCTCCATACTCCGGTCCTAAGGCAGCTAAGGAGTCCTATGCCAAGCTCCAGCCGCTCTCCGCCATCCCCGGGCACATGTGCATGCGCCCGGATCTCCAAGTAAGTGCCTTTTTCTGAATTTCTAAACTTTGCTCTGTTTTCCCTTGTTTTTCTTCTCCTTCTTCTCCATTCTCAACCCACCTCTTCTACTTCTCTTCAGACCTTACTCGGCCATAGGCGGTTCTCCCGGGTGCCATGGCTTGCGCCTATGCTCAAGTTGCTGCCGCCGGCGTCCATTAGCCATTGGAAAGAGTGGGGACTGTCCACTATACTTGTGTTGGTGAAGAATCATGACAAGATGGTGCATGTGTGGGAGAGTATCACAGTACTAGCGGAAATATGGCACCCGTAAACGCACACGTTCGTCTTCCCCGATTTTGAAGCTACGGTCCTATTGGAGGAGCTGGAGATTATGCTCGACCTCCCACGGTACCAAAGGGGCAAAGAACTTGAGATTTCATACACCGTGGCGCCCATCAATGCTTGGAGCATTCTGGCGGATATCACTACGAGGAAGACAAATTTGTATTCCATGACGAGCAGTATGTATGTTCATCTTCTTCCAATTGCTCAGTGGATTACTTCTTAGTGCAAGCGCCAGACCAAGAACTACACAGCTATCGCCAAAGCAGCCGCTATTTGCATCTGCGGTGTCATACTCTTCCCGTCATCGGACGGCGCCATCTCCTTCGCGAACTTGAGTGTCATTGACTCTATTTCTGAGGGTATGAGCATCGGCCAGGGGGTCTTGGGGTATCTATATGCGGGCTTGACTTCTGTAGCAACCGGTGACCTCTCTTTGGCTCTGTCATTGCTGTCGAGCTTTGATGGGCATGCACATCCAATTTCGGCGATGGACAATCTGGATACGGAGTGCAAAACAATGCACAACCATCCGTTGGCATTCGTGGGCGGCCCTCTCCACATGAGCACCAAGGCGTGGTGCAAGACGGCACAGATGAAAGGATTGAAAGCATGGCGAGATTATTTCAGAAAGATAAGCGTAGCCAAGTTCGACATGCGCCCGCAATTTCTGCACAACCGGCGATTCACCTCCCTCAGTGCACTGGGTTGGCGCTAAGGCTGTTGGGCAATGAGGCATTGGTGTTATACAATCTGGATCGATGCTATCTTCAGTGCGGTGGAGCTCATACGGTTCTCCCCATCCTATCACACTACCCGCCCATTCAGAAGCGGAAGATGGACGACGAGCAGGACGAGTGCGATGTGCGTAGCGCCATCGTCCATTGGGAAGGATGCGCGATGAGCGTCGTCCAAGCCGAGGTAGAAGAGGACAAGGATGTGATGAAGGAATACATTGAAGCTTTGAAGAAGATTCAGCCGGTACTGGGGATTATTTGAAATTCAATTGATTTGATTGTAGGCAAGGAATCAGATGGTAGTTAGGAAAAGAATCTTAGCATTTGTTTGATTGTAGGAAGCATTAGTGCATGTAATGACTTGGTTTTGAATGAATAAAACTGAATTTTCTGTAAACACAATGGGCTCTATTGATGACGCGACAAGGAGGGAAACAACCTTACTATCGCGTCCCAGTGGAACGTCGCGACATGGTCGCGACGGCTTAGGAAGGCGCTACATGAACGTGACAGCCCGATGTGTCACGTCAAGAACCGACTTGTTCAAAATGCAAATGGCCCTTCTTCTTCCCCCTTTCTGGCTTTCAAACTTCCGAACTAAAACCTTCAAACCCCCCCTTTTCTGTCTTCTCACAACTTGGTTCCCCTTCACGCTATCTTCTTCTTCATCACCCCCCAGAATTGAGATGGAGGGAGGAAAGGATGCTGGCGAAGGTTCATCCCGGAAGAAACGGCAAGCGGAGCAGAGGAGCTCCCGGCGCCAGGTGGACGCACCTCCGGTCGAGGAGGAGATAGCTGGCATCGAGATGGAGACGGAGGAAGAAGTGGAGGCTCCGGTGATGAACATGGAAGAGGAGAGGAAGAAAAGGGCTAAAGCAATGAAATCGGTAAGTAAACCGCCCCCAATTCTCTGAATGAATGAGTAAAGATAGTAAACGAGCCCCCCCAGACAGCACTATAGGGCGTGATGCCCAAGGAAAAGAAGATCGGACAAAGAGGGCTCCGGCCGGTCCGATCCTGAGAACGCGTCAGCCCGACCCGTCGCGACAGGGTGTCGCAGCGGTCATGGGCGAAGCGACCATGTCGTGACACGCTGGTGGACGCGACCTTATCGCGGCCTAGGGAGGCGATGCGACAAGGTCACGGTGCACCGCACTGTCGCGACAAGGTCACGGCCTCCTTGGCTGTCGCGATTCCAACCGAACACCCAAAACTTGACTGGATTAACAAATGAAATGTGTCTGCAGGGTGAGATTAGGGCCGAGTGTCCTAGACTGTGGTCCTGGCTGTTTTCCTAGCGTTTCCCCCCTTCCAGAGAGAGTGGGTAGAGGAGATGGGTTTCGGGGAGATCTTTAGGATGAATAGGATGAGGGCGGATTTGGCTCTCACTCAGGCTCTGCGGAGCAGGTGGGATGCGGAGGCGACCGCCTTCGTATTCCCATGGGACACATGATCCCCAGCCTTGAGGATGTGAGCCGGATCACAGGGCTCAGAATCTATGGGAACGGTGAGCGGATACACCTACCCCTGCTACCATGACCTAGCCCAGCGACTTCTGGAACTACCTGTAGAGCGTAGCTCTTCCTAGTCCTAGGGTACCCCTCCAGGAGATCCTAGGGTTGTTCGATGTGGGAAGGGAGCAGGAGAGAGTAAGGATGAGCATCTAGACAGGTTGGTTTGGGTTAGCCGTAGGGAGCTAGCGAGAGAGCCCGGGGCGCAGGCGGACTTGGATTTGCATCGCTTCCTCGTCGTTTTCCTTGGTAGACTCTTTTTGTCACGAGGGGCGATGCGGTCCACTGCTGCTTCCTGCCCCTGCTAGAGGACCTGAGTGAGGTGGGGGGTTACGTTTGGGAGCAGCCTTCCTCGCATACCAGTTCGACAGCCTGGGTGCCTCGAGCGGCAGACGTCGACCAGTGGATTCTTCCCTTTCTTCTTCAGGTACACACCACCTCCTTTCTAACCTTTTGAAATTTAAACTGCATTTTTATTAACTTGCCGCCTAACTTGCTTCTCATTTTGTAGGTCTGGGCCTATTTACACCTCCAAGCCTTGGGGAGAGGGATCTCACTCGGCCGGGCTTTGTGCTCATCGCACGTCGTTGGGATTCTCGCCGAGATTCACGCAATCTCGCGGACCAGCTGGAGCAACTTCAGGTGGCCATTGACAGCTACCCCTACTTGGATGTAGTGTTTCTAACCTTTCCCTTTGATTGATTGCTTGATTTCACTTCCCGATGACTGACTGACTCTGTTTTGTAGGTGTTTGGCAGCCGTACCTGGGGGAGGGTGATGAGGGATAGCCCTGGTTGGTGCAGGCCCGCCCCTTCGGTAGGTCGGTGTGGTTGCATGCACTTAACCTTGTGCTACCTCTACACCTATACCTCAGCCAGTGCTCACTCGGCCTTCGGCAGAGTGTCGTGGAGTTCCCCGTCCGAGACCGGTTTCGCAGACCAGGCCGGAGTTTTCGGGGCTTCACGACACTACCGATTGGCGCGAGCGGGCAATGGAGCAGATAGACAACTGGGAGCGTCGAGGATGAAGGGTTGCGGAATTCCCAATATGGTAATCTAGAAGGGGGGTTGAATAGATTACTGCCTCTTAAAAACTATTATCACGTTCTTTTTCTTAAAGCACAGATTATCAAGACAGTATCAAGATCTAAACTATGTGTAGATGATGTAGAAACCTATCTAGTGTGAATATGCAACGTGTCTATTAAACATCTATCGTAGAAATGATCAAACCACGAGACACGCAGATTTACGTGGTTCGGAGTACACAACAGTGTATCCTACGTCCACGGCACACACACACACACAGAGTAAAGCTTATGAGCGAGTTTAGTGACTACAACTCACACACACACGTGTTTTCTGATGTGCACCCACGATCAGAACAACACACACACGTGATCTCAAGCACAAGAGACGCTTGAATCACACAAACACACACACAGTTGATGAGAATTATGAAACAGGAAGAGTTCAGAGTGTAGGAGTAAATCCTAATGTGGAACTCTTCTGAGAACGCCTGGATGGAGTTCAAACTTCGACTTGAGTGCTCTGGACTGATGGAGAAGGTTGAATCCACGACGATCTATCTTCAGTACTGCAGGATCAACTGATCTTTCGGTCTCTGCACTGCAGACTTGAAGCAGAGCAGCAGCAACTTCTTTTCTCTTGGACTTGGCTTTAGGGTTTTTGGTTGTGGTGCTTCTGTACGAGATTCTCTTCAAAGGATGCTTATATAGTTGTGTTTTCATGTGGAGAGTCGTGGGACTTGAAAACACAATCTTGAATATGAAGGAAGGTTTCCGTATTTGAAGATCCTCTGCGTTGTCGACAGGTTCTGAGTATCTGTCGACAGATTGCAACAGATTTACAACAGACAGACTTCAGGTTGCTCTGGTCTGTGGCATCTGTCGACAGGCGATATCCATCTGTCGACAGGCAGAGACAGTTTTGCCAAAACACAGAACTCTGGCATTTCTGTCTGCGACATCTGTCGACAGGTCTCTGAGAATCTGTCGACAGGTGCTCTCAGTACTCTTCAGTCTGATCACAACTGCGGCATCTGTCGACATATGCCTTTGGGTCTGTCGACAGGTACATGTATACTCTGTGATTGTGATCATTTTCTCATGATTTGAGAAGGCTTGGTTATATGCATTTGTACCTGCATGATAAAACATGTATAGTTAGGTATAATGTAGACATAGATAACCAAATATTGTATCATCTTAATTGACATGTATGAAACCTCAATTCAACTCATTCATCATTAAAAACATTGTTTGATTTTCATTTATCACTTAGAGTGTGAATTCACTTAGTTTCCAGAATATGAACCCAACAGAGGAAAGGCTGTAAAGTCGGATGCTACCACCGACGATGCGTACTTCTAGGCATATTCCTTGAAGTACGGAGGAAGGTATACAAGAGCGTCCGACACCAGGTAAAGACCCTAAAACCACAAACCTGTGAATTTTGATTTTATAGAATTGGGCTAATGATTTGAAATGTGCTGCAGGTAGACGTAGTGTGGTGAGGTTGCATCGCTACGAGCCTTACTTTACTCAGCGGTGCAGGATCGGGAGGCGGTACAGAGGCAGACCGCAGAGTTGGTAAGTGCTTATTCCAACTTCAACACTTAACAATTTTAAGCTGATTTTGGAAACTGACATGTGCTTTTGCACGCAGCGGAGGGAGCTGGAGAGAGTGAGGAGCACCGGAGCAAGCGGTGCCTCCTCCTCACGAGCTACAGGGGGGTCTCCGTCGCTTCTGGAGGCCCAGCTGGCGGGAGCGGTGCTGAGGGCCGAGGAGGCTCAGAGGCACCTGGAGGAGCGGGTAAGCATAACAGCACATCTAAATTGAAAACTGTTTAACAGTTGATACTGAGCATATTGTTCTTTTGCAGGAGATGGATTTACGGCTGACTATCGAGCACGCGATGGACCTGCAGGGGCAGAGGGACCAGCTGCAGGGGTAGAGGGACCAGCTCCAGGGGCAGAGGGACGATCTCCAGGGCCAGAGGGACGAGCTCCAGAGCCAGAGGGACGAGCTCCAGAGGGAGGTCCAGATTGCGAGAGGTGAGCGAGACCAGCTGCGCATCCGGGCGGAGGTAGCAGAGTAGAGGGTGGCAGAGGCCACGGCAGAGCTGGCGACACTACGGGTGCAGGGGCCGCCTGCGGACCAGACAGAGATAGTGAGATTGCGTACAGAGGTGATGGCGCAGCAGATCAGGATCGATGAGCTTCGGGGTATAGTGAAGACCTTCGGAGAGGCAGCTAGGAGTTGGAGTAGGAGTAGGACTGGTGTTAGTGGGGCGAGTGGCGCCTCAGTTAGACAGTATTTGGCGGGTTCCTCCAGTCGGCGGAGGAACGAGGAGGATGAGAGGCGCCACCGCGGTGAGGGTAGCGCTCAGGGTGATAGGGATGGTGGTGAGATGCCACCACCAGCAGAGAGGCAGGAGGGATCTGGGGAGAGTGGTGGTGGACAGTGAGGACTTTGTGAACCACCTCCCTTCTAACTTTTGTACATATTGTTCATCTCTTAGTGAAAATTTTACTTTATGCCAATCTTGATGGAATGAATGGTTTGCAATTGACACGAGTGTGAGATGAGATTCAAACACGGGAAAGAGAGACGGAGAATACTGAGCACCGCGCGTGTCTCTCAGAATTACCTGTTCCTGCACACTCATCAAAACAGGTTAGATCTGCTCTTTGACTCAGCCCCTTGCGCTTAGATAATCATGAACCTAACTTCGCAATTGTCAAGAGGCTGAGCCTTATTAAATAGGCGGAATGAAAATAAACAATGCATGCTAAAGGAAAGTGGTATGTACACACATTCTTTTTAGATTTTTAAAGATTTTGATTTTTTTGAATTTTTTAGATTTCTGATTTTTTGAATTTTTTTATTTTTGAAATTCTTGATTTTTGGATTTTTATTTTTTATTTTTTATTTTTTTTGATTTTTTTAAAATTTTTCTGATTTTTTTGAAATTTTTTGATAAAACACTTCTCGCCTTTTTGAGTAATTAGCCATGGATCTCATCCCCATCTCTTGTCTGACGGATAATGTCTATGTGCGGCGTGCATTTGTCCTTAGCTCACTAAGGCTTCTTGCCCCTTGAATATTGATGTTCTAACATAGACCAGGTGTGGGAGTCTTTGGTCTTTTAGGGAGAATATGAAGATTAGCAATGAGACAAGAGTTGGTCTTGGGGTCGGGTTTACTGGCTTGTAAGATTTGCAATGGGTATGTCACATGTGCAATCCGTCGGTTGTCCAGGGACTTTAAGGTCATTGCTCTTTTGAATTGGGGGCATGCGTACGATCGGGCCAAGGGCGTCCCGCGGGGAACTATACTGCCACTCTTTGACATGCCCCTATTTTTTACCATTTTTTTTTCACTTTTGTTTCCTTCCCTTTTACTTTTTTTTTTTTTGAGTTGACCATCCCTCTTTGAGACTTCATACACATGATCTACACCGCTTGCTTGTCCACAGGCTAGCCTCCCCTTTGCCCCTGGACCTTGTCCGAATAAAAAGAGAATTGGCCTTAGGTTCCCTACACTAGGGCTGAGCAGAAACACCATAGACAAAGGGAAATTGACCTTGGGTCGCCGTGTTGTGTGTGTGGCCAGACATAGAGATCAGTTACCACAACGAGGGGGAGTGAAGCACATGGCCAACAACATTTTTTTTGGCAAATTGGTGTTGTTATCAACACTAGGGGTAGAATCTTTTAAGGTACAGCCCATTCCATGGGTGAGAGAGCTCCTCACCTTCGGCGTTAACTAGCCTATACGTATTTCCGGGGTACACTTCCTTAATGACATACGGCCCTTCCCAATTTGCTGACAATTTGGACCTCCAAGTTTTAAAAAATGCGCTTCAAAATCATGTCTCCTTATTGGAATTTTCGCTCAATCACTTTCTTTTGAAAAGATCTTGAGAGTCTATTTTGATACGCAAGCACATTATCGGCTGCAGCTAAACGCCGTTCGTCTAAGAGTTCCAGCTGTACAAGTAACGCCTCCCGATGTTCATCGGGATTAAGTTCCCTGTCTAGCTAAACCCTTAGCGAAGGAATGAGGATCTCGTGCAGACATACCGCCTCCATCCCATAAGTAGGCGAGAATGGAGTTTGCCCAGTGGGCGTGCGGACGGAGGTGCGGTAGGCCCACAGAGCCTCAACTAGTTTTTCAGGCCAATCAGCAAATTTATTAGACTCACAAGTATTCTTTAGAATTTTCAAAAGCGTTTTGTTTGTGGCTTCGGCCTGGTCGTTGCCCTGCGGATAGTACGGAGACGAATGATGCAAGGAAATGTTGAATTTCTTACATAGGTCCTGAAGCTCTTGAGATATGAACTGTGGTCCATTGTCGGTGACGAGGCTGCTTGGTACTCCGAACTGCGCGATGATGTTCCTCATGATGAATTTGCACACGATGAACCTTTGATTTATGCAAATGCTTCAGCTTCGGCCCACTTGGTGAAGTACTCAGTAGCAGTAAGAATGAAGGATTTTTGTTTTCTGAGCATTAGGATCACCAAGGAAGCCGATAATATCAAAGGCCCACATGGAGAAAGGCCAAGGGGAAGATAGTGGATGTAAAGAGGAGGACGGAGCATGGATTTTGTCGGCATAGATCTGGCATTTGACACACCTACGAACGTAGGTGGCACAGTCTTCTTCTAGGGTCGGCCAGTAGCAGCCCTGCCTAAGAATTTTCTTAGCCAACATTTGGCTATTGACAAGCCCTCTGCACTCACTGGAATGGGACCCTTCCACTACCTTCCAGGCTTCTTCGTCCGACAAACAACGGAAGAGCATTCCATTTAGAGCACGTCTGTAGAGCACTTCACCAATAAGAGTATATCTCAATGCCGCTCTACGGATGGCTCACTTGTCCTCCACTTCAGCTTCTTCGGGGAAGGTACCGTCTCTAAAATATTGCTCAATTCATGGTACCACGGCCTTTCTTCTATCATCATTTCTCCTAGCTCCACAAGCAATAACTCCTTCGCTTCTTTTCTCTCTACCTTCAAAACTAGAGAACTCCTGAGGTTAACGAACCAAGGATCCTGAGTGGAGGGAGCCTCTAACCTTTGAACGGTGATTGTCTCAGCGCTGCGGCTGAGAGGGAAGGAGAGAGAGGAGGCCAGGGATGCGAGGGCATCGGCCAGGATATTTGAGAGCGAGGAGTATGAATGTAGATGAGTTGACGGAATTGCTTGGCTAGGAGTGTGACCAGGTCTTGATAGGGCTTGAGTTTGGGGTCACGCGTGCGGTAGGTAGAAAGGACTTGCCGAAGGACGAGTTGAGAGTCTCCTATGATCTTGAGATGACGCGCGCCTAAGAGATAGGCGAGCTTAAGACCATCAAGGAGAGCCTCATACTCGAAGATGTTGTTGGTGGCATAGAATTGGAGCTGATAGGCTAGAGGAATGGTGACCCCTTCTGGGGTGAGCAGAACAGCACCTATGCCCCGTCCCCTAGAATTGAGAGCTCCATCAAAATGGAGCGACCAGAAGGGGTCGCGAGAGGTAAGTGACAGGTTTTCATCGTGGAATTCCTCTTGAACTGTGTCACTGTGAGGAAGAGGGAGGTGAGCAAGGTGCTCAGCAATGGCATACCCTTTTATGGCTTTCTGAACTACAAAGGCAGTGTCGAATTGAGAGAGGAAACTTTGCCAGCGTGCCAATCTGTCGGCGAGGATTGGCTTCTCTAGGAGATACCTAATAGGGTCCATTCTAGAAATCAAACTCACCTTATGAGCTAGAAAGTAGTGCTTCAATTTCTGCACTACCCAAACTAGCGCTGCACATGTTTTCTCCATTGTAGTGAGTTTGAGCTCGGAAGGACTAAAGAGCCTAGATAGGTAATAGACTGCCCTTTCTTTGCCGATTCGTCATGTTGGGCAAGGACAGCTCCTAGGGAGTCCTTAATGGTTAACAGACAGGATCAGGGGTTTCCCAGGGACAGGCCTGAAGCACGGGCGGATTCATAAGATAACTCTTGAGTTCATTAAAGGCCTCTTGGCACTTAGAGTTCCATTCAAAATTGACTCCTCCTTTCAACAGTTCATAGAAGGGACGACATCTTTGGGAGTGCTGAGATATGAATCTCCTTATGAACTGGAGCCGACCAATCAAACCTCGAAGCTCAGATATGTTCTTGGAGGAGGCATCTCATTAATCGCCTTGGCCTTGTGTGGGTCTATTTGAATCCCCCGTTTACTGACTATAAACCTAGTAATTTGCCTGAAGGAAACTCCAAAATGCACTTCTTCGGATTCATCTTCAATTGATATTCTTGTGCGCGACGAAACATTTGGCAAGGACGGAGGAGTGTTCTCTCCGAGTCCGAGACTTCACCACGATATCATCCACGTAGACCTCAACGTCAATGTGTATCATGTCGTGGAAGATAGCTAACATTGCCCTTTGATAAGTGGCGCCGGCATTCTTTAATCCAAATGGCATGACCACATAGCAATATGTTCCCCATGGGGTGGTGAAAGAAGTCTTCTCTTGATCCTCCGGGCCAGACGAATCTGATTATAACCTGAAACCCATCCATGAATGATAGAGTTTCGAACCCTGCAGTATTATCAATTAAGACATCCAAATGAGGCAATGGGAAATCATCCTTTGGACATGCCTTATTTAAGTCCCGGAAGTCTATGCAGATGCGCCCTTCCGTCTTTCTTCATCACGGGACTATATTTGCCACCCACAATGGGTAGAGGACTACACGAATGAACTTGGCTTTGTGTAGTTTGTCAATTTCCTCTTTCATATTTAATGCGATGTGGGGAAGAAATCTCCTTAACTTTTGTTTAACGACAACTGCCCCTGGTTCAAAATTAGCCTGTGTTCAACCAGTTCAGGGTCAATGCTGGGCATGTCGTCATAGGACCAGCAAAGGAATCTTTGAACTCCCTTAGCATCTCTATGAGCACTTCTTCCTCTTCAGGAGGGATACTAGAAGCTATGGTTAAAAGCCTGGGATCCTCTTCTGTTACCACGTTTACCTCTTTGGTGGGTTCGTCGACTGCCGAGGTGGGTTCATCAAATCTCCTCATGCCACTCGCATACATCTCGGCAGCATCCTCTGTTTCACAATCATTTTCATCCGATGGGTCAACTTCAGCTAAGATCTCATACACTCCAAATTCATCGTCTAGCCTTTCCTCTATGTGCAGATCCTCTACGTTCAGAACCACTGCTTCCTAGACGAACTCTTCGACAGCTAGAAGAGCGCCGCACCTATGTACCAGGTCTAAGAGATACCTACGGGGTATGCCACTACCCTTCTTCTTCCTAGATAGGGATGGGGACTTGCTAGATTCTACCTTTGGGCCTAAACTAGATTCGATATTTACAGAAGACTCTGGATAAATGTCTAGAGTTTTATTTGAACGGAAAGAAAAGGGTGCGGCAGGGCCGCGAAAGTCCTCTGATGGGACTGGAGGAGGAGGCAGGCCACCCAAGCTCAGGGTGTCGGCAACAGAGATGGGATGTAGGGGAACAGATGACCCCTCACCCGGATCTCCCAAAACGACCATGTCGGACGACAGGCGGAAACACAGCTTGAGTAAAAGGAGGAGAAGGGTGGGGATCACCGCCTAGAAAGAAGGGAGTGACGGGGATTTCCGTTAGCAGGAGAAAAGGAGTGTGGGGGTGACGGGGATCTCCGTTGAAGCAAAGGGGAAGTGTGAGGAAGACGGGGATTGCCTGTCGGGAGAGTGAGGAAGCGCGAGGGTGACGGGGATCGCCGTCGGGATGGAGAGAGAAAGTGAGACAGCTAGAGTCAAACAGTGGGAAGGAGGGTGAACGGGGATCGCCGTCTGAAGAAGAGGAAAGAGGAAGACGGGGATCGCTGTCGAGGAAGGAGAAAGAGAAAGGGGGTCGCCGTCTGAGGAAGGAGAATGGAGGTTGGCAAGTATGGAGAAAGCACATTTTTTTATTTTTTTATTTTTTTTTAAAGGAAAAGGACTACATTACATTGGGAGGCTTCGGTAGAAGGACAGAACCGATCCATTAAGGAAAATGGCGAAGAGGGGTGAAGGGGAGACCAAACACTTCAACAGCGTCGGGGGAGAATTGGAGGATGAAGGGAGGAGATAAGGGAATGAAACGGAAGTTTAAAACAAGGATGGACGAAACAAAGTGGCTTAGAGGCCGGGAAAATCTTGGCCAGAGCTCCCTTGTTAATTCGGCTGAACTTACGATTTCAATTTCCTCACCAAATCCAAGCAACTGTCGCTTGGTGGTGGCTGGTGATGCTGATGGCACCGCTGCCTGAGCCTGCAATGTCGTCTTCATTGAATAGGCGGTTGACTGCTGAAATGAGATCCTCTAACTCAGACTCTTGTGTTTCGGCTTCAGATTCACTGAACATAAACTAACTGCTGAAATGACATCATCAAGATCTGACGCTTCTGTATCTCCTCGGGCTTCTTCTTCTTGCCAGGTCGCTGAGCTTCTAATACTTGATATGCTGACTTTGGAACTTCTTTCACCATAGTGTTATACCCGGCTGCATAGGTCCCCTGATAAAGTGATCATACAGTGTCCAAGTAAGAGGCTGTTGATCTGACTGTGAGATGGGTGAGAATGCTGCCCATCTGCGTATCCTAAGCCATGCTTTGTAGATTTTCTTGTTCCGGTGACAGCTTTGACTCTGCCTTGGAGATGAGCACCTAACCTTTTCCGGTCTGGTAGCCAATTCTGAACATGATATCCCACCCCTTTGCGTTTTGCTAGTACATCCTTTCTGACAGCCGCCACTGATGGGGACACAATTGGGCGATTGGAAGAAAAAGTATAAGCCCAGGGATAGTTCACATCAAGTATAGAGATAACGGGCTTGTTGGATGGCCAAACTGACGACAACACCCTCTCAACGGCGTCCACTGTGTGGGTCGTCGTTGCGCTTTTAACTTTGACTATCCTCCCATGGAAGGGGAACTTGGACATTGATGTGCTATGGAAGGTACTGCCCCTAGTGATTCGATCCACGGACGCCCTAGGATGGCCTTGTAAGTGTGATCGATATCCACACATAAAACTCAACTGACATGGCAAGTGGTCCCAACTCTGCCTGCAAAGCGATAACCCTACGACAAGCCCGCCGGGAATTGTCATATGCAGCTATGGTGGTGGGGGGTAGGCTGTAACTGACATTCTGAGATGTTGCAGGCTCTTAGGTGCTTAGTGGACATACATTGATGGAAGCTCCCGTATCCACTAATGCTGCATCAATAGCTACTTTATTTATTGTCAGTGTCACACATAAAGGCATCTTCCTGGCTTCGGGAGCAGCTAACTCGCCAATAGAAAGTAGAGAGGGCAGATTATCGGGGTTCATGTCCTCACTGACCATGACCCTTTGCAGGAAGGCCCTTAGGGCATCTTGATGAGTCTGAGACCTCTTGATCAATATAAAATAGAGATCTTGGCGGGAGTTTGATCCAATGCTTCAAGATATCATATGGGTCCCGGGACCGGATCTATCTCTTCCACGTCCTGCTGCTGCTGGGTGTTGGATTGTTGCACTGGTTTACTTGCCATAGATATGGATGCATTAGGGTACATCCGATGGAACATCCGTCCGCTCCGCAAGGAGAGGTTATGGTAGAGGGGGAGAAGGTGAGGTGTCAAGTGTAGACGCGGGATTTTTTCTCGCCTTTTTAGGGGGCGTGAAGAACAGAGGCCCACACAAAAGATGAGGGGATACAGATGATGCAGATGCACGGGATGGATAAATACAGAAAATAACAAAAAGAAAAAGACCGTGATCGCCAGGTGCACGTGGGCACCGAATGTAACGGGTGGGAAAAGGGGGTACCTTTCACCGTAGATCGCGGGATGTGGGCGTGGGTCACCCTCCTCCTTCCACCGGTCTGCCGGCAAAGGAGATTCAGCTGGGGGTACCTGTCACAAGAAGACAAAAAAGAGACAACGGGATTAGCCCGGATGTGCAGTAAATGAATCTAGACGAATAAAATAACATAGATGAAAAAGGGAAGAACACACCTTTTGGGTGGTCTTTAAACCCCTAAATTATGTAGGTGTGTGGGTGTGCATGCATAGATGAAAGAAAAAGAAACTTAAAGGACCACGTGGGGTCTGGAGGAAGGAAAAGGGGGGGGGTGCCCCGAGGTGGCGGATGGCGTAACGGCGTAGCGGAGAGGACAACGAGAGGAGGAGGACGTGGAAGGCGTGGCTCCCGTGGATGTGCGCGATGGCAAGGAAGACGGAGACGTCGGGCGGAGATGAGGACGGGGATGGCGAGGGAGCGTACGGCAAGGCAGGGCTGTGCCGTGTGCAGTTTCCCCCTCCCTATCTCTCTCTCTAGGATCCTCACTCTCTCTCACTCTCTCTCTCTAAAAACTCTCTCCTCCGAAGCAAAATGGCCAACCTCCCGATTAGAAAGCCGCTGGTTGAGTTTTAGGTTCTGGGAGGAAAATCACGTCCAGGACAGCCGCCGCAATCAAAGGCTTAAATCGCGTCTGGCCAGCAGGCCGCGATTTAGAAGGTCGGTTTGATGACGCAGAAATCGCTGCACCGCCTCTATGAATCGCGTCGGGGCATGCCGCCCCGAATTGAATCGTGGTGGGACGCCCGAACGTGATTAAGACTTGCATGGTTCGAGGCAACTGACTCCCCTGCGCATTGTCTGCTGACGCGACACTCGGATTGACATCTGAATCACGTCGTCTGACACGGATGCGATTCAAGGATTTTGTCATGATTACGGGTCTACGTTCGAAGACTTTCCGGGCCGTTGTCAGACTCTGAATCGCGGCGGGGATCCTGGACGCGATTAAAGGGCGGTTTATGAATCGCGGCGGGAATGTTGGACGCGATATGAAAGGCGGTTCTAAGAAACGCGTCCACTATAGTGGACGCAAATTGAATTTTGCTTCGGGGGCACTACCCCCGGAGACCCCCATGGGTGCTGCCCCGGACCCCCGCGACCTGACCCGCGCAGGTCGATCCGCAACCGGACCCCCTTGAGAAGCACCAAGAAAGAATGGATGAGATCCAAAAAGATGGGAAAAAGCTCTTTCAGGGCAAAATAAGGTCATTTGTGGCGTTACAGCGCAACTCAAAAATTTACCCGCGGTGGGAAAATTTGCGTGTCTACTTCTGCCACGCCTTGACGTCTGCTTAGCAGGGGAGCGAGCGGAGGGATACGAAGTGGAGTGTAATGGAGTGAAATAGAGTGAAAGAAATGGAGCGTAATGAAAAGAAATGTAGCGTAGCGCAATGGAGTGAAGCAGAGTGGACTGAAAAGTAGACGACAAGGTGAAAAAATAGACACGCGGCAATGGGGTGGCTGCCACCTGATAAGAGTCTTTCTCCAACACCTTGGAGATCACCACCGGAAAGAAGACCTAAAAGAAGCAAATGCTTGGACAAAGAAAGGAACAGAAAGGAAAAGGTGTGAGCGTGGGCACGAAAGGAAAGAAAAGACCAACTTCCAGCGTCGAGGAAGTACCTAAGGACACAATCCGTTAGGTTGCACCATCGGGGGCGTCTGCCACTGCCTCAGGTGGGTCTTGGGAGAGAAGGAGAGATCAACTTCCAGCGAAGGGGAAGTACCTAAGACACAATCCGTTAGTTGCACCATCGGGGGCGTCTGCCACTACTTCAGGTGGATCTCTGGGAACAAAGAAATAAAAGGGATAAGTCCAAACAAAGATTCTAAAGGAGATCAGCCCGGAGGCGACAACAAAGGGAGTTGGGTACTCGACTCAGAATGGAATATTTCAAGATTGCTTTTGAATTTGACCGCGAACGGCCCTTAAATTGGCTTGGAAGAGTGGTTTTCCACAGTGATTTCAATATGCATGTATGCTGGGCTAAAGAAAAATAAGTTTCAAAAGAGGGGGGGTAAAATATAACAAGGATATATGTTACGCCGGTGAGTCAAGACAGGGGGTTATGCATGGGTCTGTCGTTCTCACATGCCAAGCATAACGGCCTATCCGTGTGGCTAAGGATCCTCTGGGATAATCATTGTTTTTGATAAAGGGGAACTCAAATCCCAGATTCTTCAAAGCCACAAGGTCCTTGGTGTGCTCTAAAAGTATAACATATAGTAGACGCAGATAACTGATGGTGAAGGCAGCAGCAGCCTGATTGCGCCAGATGAGGTAACTCGAATCCTGCACTCAAAACTCATTAGCCAAGAAAAAACAAACATCATGGAAAATAGCATTTAGCATGGAGTACGCAGCTTGGATAAAGCGTTTAAACAACAAGCATGGCTCATTCAATCGGTTTGTTTAACCATGAGGATAATTGGTCTTGGCCAAAGATAAAGTGCAAGATGGGAGGAACCCAAGATTGGAAGGATTGCTGCGATCTGACGCAAGCAGGAGGCAATGTGCTTGCCATGCCATCAAGGATTGTTTTGGATTTTTTGGAGATTTGAATTTTTGTGGGTTTTGGAAGTATTTGAATTTGTTTGTGATTTTGGAAATATTTGGATTTGTTTGGATTTCGAAAATATTCAAATTTGTTTGGAGTTTTGGAAAATATTTAGATTTGTTTGGAGTTTTGGAAATATTTAGATTTGTTTGGAGTGAGTTTTGAAAATATTTAATTTGTTTGGGATTTTTGAAAAGCATTTGATTTTTGTAGGATTTTGAAATATTTTCATTTTTGTGGAATTTTGAAATATTTGATTTTTTTGGAGTTTGAAATATTTGAATTGTTTGGATTTTGGAATATTGCCATGCTATGGCGGCATTAAAATTATGAAAATAGACCGGCGAAGGGGTCCTTGTTGACTCCGTGTCATTAAAAGAAAGCCAGAGTAGGGTGTGCAGTTTAAACGTGGTGCCCACGGCTGATTGCACTGGGTCAACAGTACCACTGCCAAAGCCACGCCTGAAAAGGCGACTAAGTCTTAAATAGGGAGAAGGGAAGAACATTGAAGATAAGCTTGGCTTTTTGAGAGTTTGGGTTTGACTTCCTTCCTTGCACAACCGTCAGAAGGTTTTGTCTCATTAAGCACTTGGGCTTTTGAATTATTTTGGAATCTTGAGTGATGACCATTTGATTGTAGGGACATGCGTACGACCGGGTCCATTTGGATCTCCGCGGGGACTTTGACGCTCTTTGCCATGCCCCATTGACTTGATTTGTTTGTTATTTTTGCATGCGTACGACCGGGTCCATTTGGATCTCCTCGGGGACTTTGCCGCTCTTAAAAGTCATTTCGATTTGCCCATTTGGAGGACGTTTTCTTATGACGGAGTGCCTTGGGTTGGTTTCTTTGCCCAGACTACTCTACTACCCATACTTAGGCCAAATAGAAGGAGAAATAGATTTTTTGTGCCATTCAGGCATGGCTGTGACGGTGACGGTGTCTACCGGGAGCAATCGGCTTAGGGCGCAGTGAAGTGTGTGCAGGTGCCCATGATAAGGGTAAACTTTAATGGCCCGGGAGGGAATTTTGGATTCTCGCATGGAATTCTCATAACAAAAAAAAAAAAGGCTGTGATAGCATGGCAATGCTGAAATATTCATCTTTTTATGGATTTTTGAATCTTTGACACTGCTAAAATATAGTAAGATTTCATAGGGTAAAGGGGGGCGAATGCCTACGCTGGGGCGAGACTCGGGGGTCTAAAAGAATTTACATTTTTTTTTTTGGAATTAAAATGACTAGTGGGGACTAAAACCCCAAAAATAATGCGAGAACGGTCGAAGGACCCGCTTGATAATGGGGAAGAGAGAATGGCTGAAAGGACGAATGCCCTGCGCTGGGGCGAGACTCGAGGGTCTAAAAGAATTTACATTTTATTTAAAATTAAAAAGGCATGTGGGGGCTAAAACCCGAAGAGGGCAAAGAAATGACGAATGCCCTGTGCTGGGGTGAGACTCGAGGGTCTAAAAGAATGTACATTTTTTATTCAAAATTAAGATGACGAGTGGGGACTAAAGCCCCGAAAGCAATGTGAGAAGGGTAGAAGGACCCGATTAAAAACACAAGGGTCAACACGGGAAAAAGAATTTGGAAACTCCGGAGGGCCCGGAGGGGTTTGGCGGGAGAGGAGGGCGTGATGCCCTAAAAAGGGAAAAGAATCTGGCGGGGCCAGAGGAGAGAAAGGAAAAAGTGGGCCGCGAGGGGCCAAAAAGGAAGGTGCGCAGTGGTGGGCGCAAAAGGAAAATGTGCCACGTGGGGCACGAGAAGGAGATGTGCCACGTGGGGCACGGGATGAAGATGTGCCACGTAGGGCACTGGAGGGAGTTGTGCCACGCGAGGCACGGAGATGAGTACAAAATGGGGCACAATGCCCAGTGTTGAGTATGGGTTGTACAAAAGATGGAAATAAAATGCCTCCCGTGGGGAGGGAATGTGGAGAACCCACGGAGAGGTACTAAGAAGCACAAAAGACGATTGGAAAGGAAATGGAAAAGATGGGGAAGATCCCCTGGTCTCTTGCCTTGCCCGGCGTTTAGGCTTCCTCACAAAATGTGCCCAGCGGGCAGATGGTCTTGCTCTCCTCCAAGGGATTGAGCAGCTCTCAATGATTGGATTGTTGACTTCCATCGGAGTTTCAAACAGCAGTCTGGTGGAGTTGGAAGCAAAAATGAGGGGACCGTGCCCAAAGATTGTACAACATGTGATATGGAAAGGGGCACGACCCCTTGTGTAATAGATTGTGCCAATGATTGGCGTTTGTGTGCGTGAGCACAATCTGGAAGCTGACCCCTTCACTAGAGTGGGAAGGTTCACAATGATTGTGTGAGGGGTCATGAGAGCTGGAGGGAGAAATTCCCTATGAGTACTTGAAAATGAACCCGGCTGGCGACTGGTATGATTGGCAAATTCTGAAAAGAAGGCCTCTTGACGGACCAGAATTGAAGTGGAAGACTTTCGCTTGAGACATGTGCCCGGCGTATGAACAATGACCGGCATGCGGTGGATAAAATCATGATGTTGCAAAAGCATGCCCGGTCCCGGGACTGAAATGATTGGCAGAGAGGACTGCGGCTTGGAAAGTATGCCCGGTATGCGAACGATGACCGGTATACAGGGGATCTGATCATGAAATTTGAAAAGCATGCCTGGTCCCGGGACTGGATAATTGGCTCGGAAAATGTGCCCGGCATATTGATAATGACCGGCATGAGTGGAATAAATTCTGGATTATAAAAAGCATGCCCGGTCCCAGGACTTCCTTCTGCTGCTGACGCGACTTTTGCTCCTTGAAAATTTACGCCTGCTCCGGCGGACGAGAGTGGATATGATGGGTGTAGTGGAAAGCTGTATGGACTGTGGAGGCGTGATGGATAAAACAGCAAGAGGTTGCTTGGGTGTGGTTGCCAAGGGTGTTGGCGGTGTGGGAGGTGTAGTGATCGGTGTGTGATGGTGGTGTAATGGGAGTAAGTTGATGGGTGTAGGTTTGATGATGGTGGGTGGTGTAGGTAAATGGCGTACGGAGATGACCTGGGAAGGTTCATCATCGTAGTGCCAAGTGGTTTCGCGGGGTGGTTGGCGGCTGGCAACTTCAACCCGAGCAACGGGCTGTGATGGTAGTGGAGGAGATGGTTGTGGGGATGGTGGTGTCGGCATGGGAGCCGGAGTAGGCGCAACGTAGGGCACCGAAGCTTCTTGATAAATTGGGGCATCGTAGGGCCCTGTTGGTGGTTGATGGTTGTCCGAGGAGGACAAATCAGTGGACGCCTGGGTGGCGGCATGCCATGGTAAATGGGGGTATGCGGAGGCGCATACGATGTGGGTGTCGTTGTGGTGGTGAGGTGGATGGTGGATGGCGTCCACTGATCCGTTCGCTCTCGGATTAATTTGATCGAACAGCTCTATGATCGGGGAGTCCATTATATGGGCTTGAATGTAACGTCCCCGCTCGTAGAGCTCTTCCATTGTTGTAATGTGATTCATGGCCAATATGTGCTTGAATCTAAGAGTAGAGTAGGAAATAATGATTTTGACTTGCTCTGACTCCGAGAGCTCATACTGAAGGCGCATGGCCATCGACCTCCAATGGTCAGCAAATTGTACAAAGACCTCGTTGGCCCCCATCTTCTCGGATGCCAGATCCGTGATAGAGAGATAAGGGCTGACGCGGTCTTTGTACCTCTGAAGGAATTTTTGTGCAATGAGCAGAAGTCCCCTGCCTCACTTGGTTCTAGGGAGTAGAACCATTCGAGCGTAGGGCTGTTAAGAGATTTTCTAAACAAATATACCAACCTGATGGGATCACGTTGCCAATGTGAAGACTCACAGAGGAATTCTTTAACATGAATGTAGGGGTTACCCATGCATTGTACAATCGGTACGTCGGCATCTCCGAAGGATGAATGTAAAATTTTGGGAGAGCCGGCATGGCGGCAACGGGGTCACCCTTAGAATTTGAAAGCTTATTTATCTGTTTCTCCAAATTATTCAATTTCTGGAGAAGAGCATCTTGGAGAGGAGTGGATTGCCGCTGGGCATGTGAGAGAGTACATGGAGGTGGCCTTGAATTAGCGGGCCTTCCCAAGGGACGGTCTGTACGGACCGGAGCACGGGAGTGCAAATGGCCGATGGGCCGAGGTGATGAAGAATGTACAGGGGTATGTGGCGAAGTCGCCGAAATGTACAAAGGCGGGTGCCTAGGAGAAGGAGAGGGAGGAGGAGTCGCAGCAGGAGTCACACCCTCAAGTAAAGATTGGATCATATTTAATTGTTGAGGAGTGAGCTGATCCAGTGCATGCAGGACAGTTTGCACTGTGGAATCATGGTGGGGGACAGACTCTTGCCGGGTTCTGATTGGAGGCAAATGTGAGGGGACATCATATTGGTTAGTGCGCGGTGTGCGCACATAACAGTAAGAAGTGGAAGGCTGTCCCTCACGGTGGTGAGATGGACGGGCATGGGATTGAAATGATGGAGATCTAACATTATCCTCATAGTCCATGTTATTAAAATTGGCATCATAGCATGGGTCCATTTTAACAAGCAAGCAATCAAACAAGTTGAGCAATGATTAATCAGTCAATGATGGTCCAAAACATGTTGTAATGCTTCACGCTTGTTTTAGGAGTTAACACAATATTAAAGGATTCAGGCATGTGTGTCTCTCCAGATGAGACTCTAGCTAGGTAAATGAAGAGTACTTCGGCGTATAACTAGAATCACAGTCTCACCGCGCAACAAATGGATATCTAACCCGGGTCACCGATAGAGGTACCGCCTGCTCAGTCCGCCGTGAGGGAATCCACGGGGTACGAAGTCTTACGGGGTTTCGGGAGAAGGTTCACTGGTCCAAAGGGACGGAATGCCCAATGGAGAGTTTGCCCTCACCGGAGGGGTTGTGGAGCCTAGGAATATGAGGAAGGAGGTCCCCCGACCGATGCAAAATGCCTGCAAATATAAAGAAAGGCAGCTGAATGAGCCTTCTGAAACAGGATGAAAATCACGTCCAATGCAGTGGGCGCGGATTCAAAAATCACGTATGTTCTGTCTACCGTGGATCTGACAGCACTCAAAAGCTGTAAGAGCCGAGGCGACTCCCTCCGGACTCTATCTCAAAATGCGTTAGCTACAGCCGCTGCCAATACAAACAAGCACAAAATCACGTCACTTGGTCTGACGCTAATGAACACAGTAATTAAAACCACAGAAAATTTTTCAATAATAAAAGACAGCAGAGAATCGCGTCGACTGTCCTCGACGCGATTCAACACAAAGAAACTAGCCCCACGAAAATTTTCGGAAAAATACAAAGCTAAGAGTGAATCGCGTCGGCTGTCCCCGCCGCGATTCAACACAGTAAGCCCGTAAACGAAAAATTTCCAGGCAGTGAACAGGATAGCATGGGTTGTTCAATGAAAGGGGGATGGGATAGATTTAACTACTAATCATGCTCTTCTAATCATGCTTA
>JACBKR010003238.1:0-14829 GCA_014218235.1 Colocasia esculenta
AAATTACGATTTCACTCGACAGTCTCCACGTTTTCAAGGTTTTCTAGCAGTAACACTCCCTTGATTACGTGAATCACTTGTGTGCTCACAACTCAGAGTCGACCTGTTTTGATGATCGGATGTGGTGGTCATCTCAGTGTGAGAACTCCCCAGGTCAATAATATGGGTGCACGGTCATCGTCGATATATTCAGCACTTTCGAACTACTCTCACCCCTTCAGTGAAAGAACTAGCATAACTTTCCGCCCGGGTATCAGAATCGCTAATGTGACCACAATTCGAAATCAGCACTCCGAGACGGGTGACAACAAGCTGGTTTCGAGGAATTCTATTCTGAGATAAGAATTCTGTCGTGGTGCTTGTGTACTAGTACACCGATTATCACACCCCTTTGGTAAGATGCGGATATTTCATCGCTCGGTAATCAGAACCACCCGCGAGGCCCCAATTCAGAATCGGCATTCGACCCGGTCGGCAGAAGGTCGGATTCAGATATTTCTGCTCCGGCACCCAAATTCAATTTCGGGAGCGTGATCATAGGCTTTCGATGTGATCGAATACGACACCCCTTTGGTCAAACGAACATAACTTTCCGCTCGGCTATCGGAATCGCTATAAGACCCCAATTCGGAATCAGTACTGAGAGGCGCTCGTCGCCTCTTATTGCCTTTGGTGATAAGTTGTCGTTTCCAAATAAAAAATCCTTCATTTCTGACTACAAATTGTGATTCCATCCGACAATCTCTCTGTTTCAGGATTTCTATCAGTAACGCTTTCCTTGATTACGCAAATCACTAGTGGCGCAGCAACTCGGAGTTGGCCGGCCACGACGATCGGAAGTGGTGGTCATCATAACGTGAGAACTCCTCCACTGGTCGGAAATATGGTTTGCGTGAATATCGTCGATATATTCACCCCTTTCGGATTATTCTCACCCCTTCAGTGAAAGAACTGGGCATAACTTTTCCACCCGGATATCGAAATCGCTAATGTGACCACAATTCAGAATCGGCTCTCCGAGACGTTTGAAAAGAGGTTGGTTTCACAGAATTCCGTTTCGAGGCAAAAATCCACCGTAGAGCTTGTGTACTAGTACACCAATTATCGCACCCCTTCAGTAAGACGCTGATATTTCTTCGCCCGGCGATCGCAACCGCCCGCGAGGCTCCAATTCGGAATCGGCAGTTCAACTCGGTTGGTGCAAGGTCAGATTCGGAGATTGCCGCTACGACACCCAAATTCAGTTCTGGGAGCGTGATCGTAGGCTTTCGATGTGATCGAATACGGACACCCCTTCGGTCAAATAGACATAACTTTCTGCTCGGTTATCGGAATCGCTTATAAGACCCTAATTCAGAATTGGCACTCAGAGGCGCTCGTCGCCCCTTAGTGCCTTTGGCGATAAAACGTCATTTTCGAATCGAAAATCCTTCATTTCGCACTCCAAAATTGCGATTTCACACAACGATCTCCTTATTTCCAAGGTTTTCTAACAGTAAACATCCCTCAGTTACGTGAATCAATTGTGCGACCACAACTCATAGTCGGCATGTTACGACGGTCAGACATGGTGGTTATCTCACGCGTGAACTCCCAAATCGTAAATATGGGTGCACGATCTTCGCTGATATATTCACCGCTTTTGAATTATTCTTACCCCTTCAGTGAAAGAAATGAGCATAAGTTTTTGCCTGGGTATCGGAATTGCTAATGTGACTACAATTCAAAATCGGCACTCCGAGATGGGTGACAAGAGGTGGTTTCGTGGAATTCCATTTCGAGGTGAAAATTCCACGCGCAGAGCGTGTGTACTAGTACACCGATTGTAGTACCCCGAAAAATCTATTAATTAAAATTATAGATAAATAGAATTTTTATCTATTAATAAATTCAATAATTAAAATAGTACGCATCATTATTGCATGCGTATAAACCTCTATAAAAATTTCGTAAAAATAGTAGTATACTTTAAATAATGTTCTCAAATGACCCATCATGAAATTTGGGCATAGAAAAATCATTTAGATCAAGTTTAAGAAATTATGCGACTTATTAGCGTAATTAAGGAATAAGTCGAAGAACCCATTATTTTATGACCCAAAGTGGATATAAATAAAAATAAACATGTGGGTAGACTTTAAATAATATGAGATAATAGCCATTATGATATTGGACCAATGGACAATCTTGGCCCATGAATAAATTCTCTAATAAAAGGATAATTAAAAATCTATTAAGTAAAGTAAGTACATGGGTTGTACAATTAAGCTCACATGAGTTATTGGCCAAGAGTAAGAGCCCAAAGGGTGAAGATTAGAAAATTGGTATGAATATATTTAATCAAATTTAAAATATGAACAAATTAAAAATATGAAGTTACTTGAATAAGTGTGATAATATATTAAATAAAAACAAATGGTGAATAATTAGAATTAAATCAATACCCATAAGTTAAATTAGTAATGGGTTGGGTAATGGACCTAACATGAATGTTGGACCCAAATGAGAAGAGCCCATCATGAGATGGGAAGTAATTAGGCTAAATTCGTACCTAAAATAGTAAAATAGAAAAGGATTAAGATATGACTATTTTAATAATGACTATTTTAACTCTTACTTATTTTAAAAAGAGTCCACATTCCATCCTAACACATTAGCCATGAAATTAGATTTCTCCCCAGGCCACCTAAGTGATAAATGTTAGAAAAGGAGGAGAAAAATGTGTAAATTCAGAGTTAATATTTAAATAAATTAAAAGGGGTAAGATAATGACTAAACTAGCTTATAAATATCTCTACAAGAGTCCTAATCCTATCATAAACTATTACCCACGAATTTAGACTTCTCCCCAAACTTATTAGGTAGATAAATGCAAGAAATTATGTGATAAATGTGGAAAATTAAGAGTTTGAAGGGAAGTGGAGTTTTAAGAAGGATGACTCTACACAACCTATAGACCTCTAATTCGTGTCTACCAAGCCCAACTTTATGTGGAGCTTTGGAGCACAAGGAAGGTGGCTAAGAGCAAGGAATCTGGAGGAGGAAGCTTGGACAAGAGATTTTTCCCTCGTTCTTCATCAAAACCCTAGCTTTTCATTCTTAAAACGAAAGGTAGGCAATCTCTCAAGGTAAATTCGTGTAAAATTTACCCTAGGAAGACTTATGATCCCAAGCAAAAGCCCTTTGGTTTCGCTCCATTTCGATCTCCCATGAGGGAATTAATTATTTGAATTCCTGCCAGTTACATGTACCCGACCGTTCATGTTTACTCTTAAGCCTCGATCATACATTATCCAAATACATGAGAAAATTCTCATAAATTACATCATGTTAGCTTTCGAACGCCCCTATATTGCCTAAGTTTCATCATGATCCTCTCTAATTAATTCGTTGAACCTTGACTGCGCATGTTTAGGTCATCGAAATGTAACTTGATCACAGCATGTCTAAACCTTGTCTATTTTTCAATTAATCATGTATGTTGATAGATCTATGTGTTCAGTTTCGTTTAAAGCTGGTTTCGTGATTTTTGGATCATCGTACGATTTTATATTGAATTTACAAGTGACCTGTATCACACAGAAACTGCCCTGGGAAAAAGGGAAAAAGGGCCGGACCCTTCTGGTATTGCGACGGCGCGACCCGCCGCGATATCATTCGGGTCACGCCCTGTAGGCATGTCGCGTTAAGCCGTCGCGTTCCCAACCCCCGAACCGGGCCAGGCCGGCCGGTTCGCCCGTCGCGCCAGGCCGCCGCGTCGCGACCTGGACCGCGACGGGAACCCCCGTCGCGATGCACTCTTGAACGCGACTGAGCACCCCGTCGCGACTTGATCACGACGAGTCACCTTGTCGCCTCTTTACAACTTCGGCCAGAACCTTTAATTGCACTTATATCCCTACTTTAAATGCCATCTAACCCTTGTACAAGTTAAACCATGTGCTGTTAAGCTCAATAAAGGACATGAATATTTTTATTTGATAATATTTAATTAATTCTTATTAATTAAAATCTGTGAGCACAATTTATTCTATTCTCATGATTTCTTTACACTTGCACACTAAACATTGTTTACTGCCATTTGACCCTATTAAATTTCTCAACAATGTATCTGGTAATTAAGAGAAATTAATTACCTAATTTCCCTATTATTTAAATGACACATGTCTTTATTTTATTCGCGTGATTTGTACACCGTTATCGCGTCCCTCTGCCTTCGAGCCACTCGAGGCAAGACGGACAACGTTTCGTTACACACTTTCTCTTGACTTGGACCACCTCTCCATCGGGAATACTCTCGACTGGATTGGGGACTCCTTGTCAAGGCCTCCGTAAGTCTTCTTGGCTTTGGCGCACGTCCTTAGCCAATGAGCTGGTTGTACCCTTTAAAACCCGTTACACTCTTAGGGATCAGTACAATCCAAACGGCCTTAGTGAGATCTCTCTTATCTTGTGATCACGCCGGACCACCTGGCTCGTGTTCGTAGCACGGCTAGTGGGGCAGATGTGACTTCTACCAGACTGCCGGTACCTGACCTGGTGCTGTGCAACCGTTACTATCGTGGTTTAGTTGTTTTACGATTAATACCCCTATCTCATCTATTATCCTTGTACTCTCATCTATTCACGTTCACTCTACGTTCTCGTCTATTCATCTAGTACTCTCTTGAGACTCTTGAGCTGTTGTGGCTCCCATTGTTTGTACTATACATGACTGTCTAGCACCATAATATGGTCCGGTGACCCTACTGACTTGAATGCCTACTGTGCAGGGCACAGAGAGGTGTCCGAGGGGCTCCAATCTAGTCCTGGGGGCAGAGAGCCACCCGAAATACCTGCAGGGGCTATTGACGGTTTTCTGCATTGCACCGGTTCTGATTGACTATACTAACTTGGCTAGACACTAATTGTTTGACTATTAGTCTGAGGAGTTCAGACGTACTGTACTATCGTGAAACGGCTACTGTCCCAAAGTGACTATTGCCGTACTTGACTAGTGCACCGTGGTGCAACCATACATGTTTCTCTTTACACGCTATCTCTTTACATGCAATCTCGTTACATGCTATCTTGATATACAAGCTATCTCGTTACACGCCACCTTGATACAAGCTATCATATTACATGTCATTTTGATACACACTATCTTGTTATACACTATCTTGTTACACACTATCTCGTTATGTCATCATCCTAATTTTCAATACTCTGAGAAATGTATTATCGTTCACTTGTTATCTTGTACTATTACTCTCTTGACTATACATGATCGTTCTCTCTAGTTAACCTGCGTTACAAGACGTTAATCACTTAAAGCATGCTTGTTTACACAAGATATTAAGTCCTACTGAGCGTTATCGCTCACCCTTCGTTATTTGTTATTGTGTTTTCAGGTAAGTCAAGTGACGACCTTACATACAACAACGGGATTGGACTGATGATGAGCGTCCTGAAGTCATAGCGATGGAATGTCTTTAGTACCTTAGAGTCTAGTTAGATATTTGCTTTAGATTTCTTTTCCAATGTAATAATGTCATCGAGCCTTATGTTTTGGCTCTGAATTAGTGGTTGTAATAGTTTAGAAGAATATCAATAAAATGATGAGTTTTATTGCAATTATTGTTCATTAGTTGCTCTGATATATGCGAATGTATGCGCAATTTACGTTACTACCACGTTGTTCATGCCTCCCTGATTTATTCCGCTGCTAAATTAGCGGGCATGACACCGATTATCGCACCCCTTCAGTAAGATGCAGATATTACTTTGCTCGTGATCAGAACCACCCGCGAGGCTCCAATTTGGAATCGGCACTTCGACCCGGTCAGTACAAGGTCGGATTCGGAGATTTCCGCTCCGGCACCCAAATTCAGTTCCGGGAGCGTGATCGCAAGCTTTCGATGTGATCGAATACGACACCCATTCGATCAAATGGGCATAACTTTCCGCTCGGTTATCAGAAACGCTTATAGACCTCAATTCGGATCAACACTCAGAGCGCTCGTCGCCCCTTATTGCCCTTAGCAATAAGACATCGTTTCCATAAAAAACCTTCGTTTCAGACTCCAAAATTGTGATTCCACCGACGATCCCTCTGTTTCTAAGAATTTCTAGTAGTAACGCTTCCCTTAATTACGCGAATCACTAGTGGCGCCGCAACTCAAAGTCAGCCTATCACGACGATCGGACGTGGTGGTCATCTCGACGCAAGAACTCCTCCTCAGGTAGTAAATATAGTTGCGAGAACATCGTCGATATATTCACCCCATCCAGATTATTCTCACCCCTTCAGTGAAAGAACTGGGCATAACTTTACGCCCGGGTATCGTAATCTCTAATGTGACCATAACTAGGAATTGACACACCGAGACGGTCGACAAGATGCTGGTTTTGCTGATTTCCATTCTGAGGCAAAAATTCTGTCGTGGGGCGTATGTACAAGCACACCGATTATCACACAACTTCGGTGAGACGCATATATTTCTTCGCCCGGTGATTGGAAACGCCCGCGAGGCCCCAATTCGGAATCGACATTTGGACTCGGTCCGCACAAGGTTGGATTCGGAGATTTCCGCGCCGGTTCCCAAATTCGTTCACGGAGCGTGATCGCAGGCTTTTGATGCGATCAAATACGACACCCCTTCGGTCAAATGGGTATAACTTTCCGCCGGTTATCAGAATCGCTTATAAGATCCCACTTCTGAATATGCACTCAAAGGTGCTCATCGCCCCTTATTGCCTTTGGCGATAAGTCATCGTTTCCGAATAAAAAATCCTTCGTTTCTGACTCCAAAATTGCGATTCTAGCTGACGATATGTCCATTTCCAAGGATTTTTAGCAGGAACGCTTCCATCGATTACGCGAATCACTTCTAGGGTCGTAACTAAGAGTCGGCATATCACAACGATCAGAAGTTTTGGTCATCTTGGTATGAGAACTGTAACGTCGCGTGCTTTTCGGATCCATGCGGATCATGTGTATTGTGGTTGTGGTGGCCGTTGTGAGGCCAGTGTGAGTTGGTTGTGTGGAATGTATGGTGTGAATGCGTAGCTTGAGCAGGTGAAGAGCAGGGTTGGTCTTGAAATGAAACAGGACCTGCTGCTGTTCAGTTGGAGTTGGCGGCTAGGGGTAGCCGTTGACTAGTTGGCGTCCAGTTAGTGATGTTGACTGCATGAACTGGGCGGCAGTAGATGTGGACGCTAAGGGTGGCGGTTGCTGTTGGCGGCATGGGGGTTGACGCCAACCTGTCAGTTCTGCAGGTTATAGGCTCACCCGAGGGCTGTTCTCTCAGCTCACTCTCTTTCCCTCTTGCCCCAGCTTCGCGCCCCGGTGATTCTGAAGCTTCTAACAGGTCCCGAGGAGTGGTTGGACGGTCGTAGAACGCGTGGCGTTGCTGAATCGCGCGAGGAAACGTCGCGACGCGGTGCAATTCTTGTGGGAGCTCGCGGAGGGCTCGGCGTGAACCGGGAGATTGTGGGAGTTCTAGCATGTTCTGAGGTAGGGGATGAACCCGTTTAGCTCCATAGAAACATAAACACATAGTAACCACCGGAATTAGCATGATAATGCGTTTTCAGATCGAGTTGCACCATACGGGATAATGGGTGGTTTGAGTAGTTTAATGTACGAAGCATTTGTAAATGGGTTGTATTGGGTTCTGGCATGCTAAAGGAACTGCATTTGTATGTTTTTCTGTAGTTAGAATGGTTGGAAAGCCCGCAGAGCCGATTAGGGTTTCAGCAGGGTATATGGCCGGAGAACTTGGCGTCAACATCGGAAACATGCACCCAATTTACGCCAGCAATTCTCATCTTATGCCCGATACGATGGCATGCTTACAAACCTCCTTACTCCCTACCGGAGCTTTGCCTGCCTTCTTAGCAACTTGTTGAACCTTTGGGGCATTCCCCGACTCATACTTCCTTTTTCGATCTGAAGACCCTCTCCAGATTTCCCTCTAATTTATCCACAGTTTCGTTCGCAGCTTCTAATGCCAAGGCTCTCTTTACCATTTCTGATAGGTAGTAATCAGATGAGGAGTTAACTGCGTAATAAAATTAGGACGCAGTCCATTCATGAACCTCTTAGCCTTTAGCTTCTCCGTGGATATAAGATGAGGAGCATATTTTGACAACCGGGCAAATTGAGCCTCATACTCGGATACCGACATTCTTAGCTACTTTAACCCAGCAAATTCATTCTCTTTCTTCTCCTGAACCACCTCAGAGAAATATTGCTCATTAAACATTTCCACAAACTCTTCCCACTGACTTGATTTGAATCTTCCATGGTAGCTTCCACAGTTTCCCACCAAGCACGAGCATCCCGATCCAATTGGAATGTAGTGAGACGAACCTTTTCTTCTTCCGTACACTTAATCATTCTGAATATTCTTTCAATGTCTTTTAGCCATTCTCAGCTTCATCCGGATCCGTACTTCCTGCGAATCTCGGAGGGTCCGGCTTCGGAAATCCTTGAACAAGCTTGTACCATTGTGACTGTTATTTCTAGCTACTACCTTCATTACACGTGTCAAATCATGCATAGAACTTTCCATCTTCCTCAAATTAGCATCACCACCATCCATGATTAATCAAAGGAATCTGAAACATTCAGTAATACATTCATTAATTTCACAAACATCCCAATCTTGCATTCATCACATACACAATTCAATTTCACATACACCATCTATATTATCAAGTCAAATATTTACATTGTAATACATCCCCATGTATCCACAAAATATATCACAACCTTCTCCTACCAATTTACCATATATACAAAACTCCAACCCCCACTAACCTCTCACTCCACATACATATGGATTATATATATATACAATCAGTGTTTACACAAAAAGAGAGGTATACAAAAAGATGATGGTCTACGTCTTCTTCTAGTTTCGGGTAGATCTATAACGTTTCCATTGGCGGTACTTGCTGCTCTACTCCGGCCTCATGTACAGCTCTCTAGCAGCTCAGTCCAATGCCTCCCAAGATCTTCACTTGGTGGAGCACAGATCTTGTCCCAACTTTAAGTTATCCAGATGATCATAACTTGACTCATAATTTCTAGGAAGCACCTGGATTGCCTGCCTGAAAGCACCTGCAGTCAAGTTGGATCACCTCTTCCTTAATTTGCAGGTGGTCTTCTCGCTGCGCTTGAGCATATAATTCTATATCCTGACGTAACATTTCCATGGCGCAACCAAACTTTCCTGGGCATTCATTCCATTCTGAAATAATTAACAGTTAAGCATTTACATGATTACAAAACAAACATGCTAACTAATCCCTGTTTTCTACCAACTCCTAGTTTCCCTAGGTTTTCGAACTAATGCTCTGAACCAATTTATCTGTCACGTCCTAATAAAAGGCTATTTATCGGGAGTGACAGAAAAACGGTACAAAAGTAATATTCTTTATCCATTCATAACGTCATAACGCGGAAGTTTAATTACATAGATACTCCTCATAACAACTAAGTGAGGAGTATATCAAAACAAACTTAATTTACATATCTCATTTCACACTACTAAACAAAAGTAGAAACTAGTTGGCTTTGCTTGTCACGTCGTCCACTCAGCACTCAGACCCTTAAACTCATCCCCATCTGTATTACCTGAAAATGGTAGGAAATAATGAGCTAACTAGCCCAGTAGAATTCAAATTCCATAGTTCAATTGATAGTTCAAGAATGTATACATGATAACCAAGACAAGGGCAGAATATCAAAGAGAGTCACACCAGATTTCAGGACAGTAAGCTTGATGCAATGACAGTAAAACTCAGATCATGCTCAGATATATAGCTCAGAATTGATTCACATATCATCTACATAGTACTGGAATTATGATGACCATATTCAGAAAATAGTTGATGCAATGCCAGACATCCAGACATCCTTATCATTCCACGTGGTCCGAAAATGAATTCGGGTGCTCCTCCCAGGACTGGACTAGCCCTATTTGCACAGGCATAAAAATCACCGGGGGTACAAAGACCCAATAATGTCATCTCCATTTATTCACATCTCATAAGGTGTTCAAGCATATGAACTCTCAGGTGTTCAGATTTATAGACCCAATTACCGAATACCGAAGAATAGACTCAATCGGAGTGCTATTCGTAATTGACAACTTTAGAAAATTCAAGGAAAGTTAGGTACTCAAAGTGGGTGAACTTAGCAGTATATGACAGTAAATATCAAGGTAAATGAGGGTAACTTCCTTGGCTTTTAGGATGAAGTTTTGGCATGGATTCGGACATGAAAGAGTGCAGAAATCCGAATCAGCATGGTACCTGTCGACAGCCAGAAAGGGCTGTCGACAGATGAGAGCAGACAGAGTTCAGGTTGTCTGGCTCTGTGTGTATCTGTCGACAGCATGCAAGGGATCTGTCGACAGATCCACACAGTCCAGAACCTGAAGTTCTGTCAGACGTGCGCCTGTCGACAGATTTGGACCGGCTGTCGACAGGTGGCTGCAGAACTTTAAAAATGGCTTCAAATCTATCCTAAACACCCTAACTATAGAAATTATGAACCTAAACATGTTTGATATCAAATAGAAGAGTCTAATTAGAGTTCTCATAGGGTTTATAAACCGAACAAACTATATGAAACAAGAAGTTTACAATTCAAGCTTGACTTGCTTGAAACTAAACATAGTTTAGTACTAGAAGTAGAACCTTGATAGCAAGTTCTTGAGAGGATTCCTACAAGATAAACACTAAAACTCCAAGTGTTTCATGGATCTAAATCAAAGCTTGAGATACCTATTAGTTAAGTAAAGTTCTCTCATAGTTCTATAGATATTAGAACTTCTACATGACTCCAGATCATGAACACACAAGTCAAAGGTAGAATAGGAATTGAATTCTAAATAGAGTCAAGTTGTTCCTTCCCCAAAAAGAGTAATTCTACCATGAACGGAAGGAAAACAGAGAATCACAAGTATAGTCACTTATTCGTTCATTACGAATTCCTTGTGACATATGAACAAAACCCGAACTGAACCATAGAGAGATGAATCCTACCTAGTTGAGGAAATGAAGAAGGACCACAAGTGAAGGAATAAACAGAGGGCTTGTTGTTGTAGAAGCAACAGCCTCCAAGATGGCTCCACAACTACTTCTCAGCACAGCTCCAACAAGAGTTTGACCAGGAACAAGATGCAGAAGAACCAGCAGTTCAAGCAGCAGCAACCTTTCACAGTGCTTGCAACCGGAACTCCTCCCCAAACAATGTTATCCAAGAAATGGCAGCAGCATAACAGTAGGAAAGGGTGCAGAAGGGTTCGAACTAAGGAGAGGGAGTGGCTTTTATAGCCCAGTCAAGTTCCCCTGCGTGAAGACACCTCCCATGCACAGGTGTAAACGGTAAAACCCCTTGGTTTTTACTGTTTACACATGTCCCATGCATCCACCTCACACCTACACCTCATCCACCATCATGAAGAATTTTAACCCCAGTTCTATCTTTATCCTAATGTTGCTGGCCTCCTCTCAAGGCCTCACACGTAAGCTCCCGTAAAATCCCAGAAAATGTTTACCGTAAATACTCCATAATTCAACTGGTCCAATATTCACTATGTAAACCCATCCAAATGGTGTCCATTTGTAATAAAATTTTAACCATAGACTATATGATGGTTTTACAAATTATGGTGATTTTAGTTTAATTTTTAGAATTTATTTTACAGTAGGTGAAAAATCACCCGAAAAATAGTCGCGTCGACTTAATCTCGAAATCCGTATGTCGAAAAATTCGATAATTACATATTTGACTTCTCCATATTTTCTAGAAATTATGATGTTCTCGGATTTTTATTTCGTTGTCGTTTTCCAGTGTCGCCCTGTGGGAGCGCCGCACTTCGATGTACGACACTGGGGTAACGTACATTACCACAATTATACTATCCTCTAATTATCACAATTTAATAACATTCCTAAGGTATTTTAACCAATTTATTTCTATTTTCTTACACCTTGAATTTCTCGGGTGGCGTTACAGAGGAGGACGTCTCCAGACCATCGTCCATCGTCGAGCGCCCAGAGCTGCCTGTCGTAGCGGTGCAGGGTCAGTACCCCAGCTGTGTAGTGGCATTTTCAGCAGTGTAGCTTAGTTGTTTGTTTATTTCTTCGTCGTACCTCGGGGTATGCCCCGGGGCTCTTGTACATTCTTCAGTTTTATGGAAATTTGGCTATGTAACTTGTGAATTATATAATGAAATGGTGTGTTCCTTTGTGTTTACACGGACTGTGGTTTGGTTTCCCTTGCGAGGCTTCGGCCCGTTCGGGGAGGCGGACTCGGATCAAGTACGTTATCGGTTAACGGGCTTGGCCGAGGCTTCCGCCACAAGAACCCATCCCTGGTCGTAAAAATGGCTGCGCAAACATCGCCGATATATTTACCGCTTCCGGATTATTCTCACCCCTTCAGTGAAAGAACTGTGCATAACTTTCCACCCGGGTATCGGAATCGCTTATATGACCGCATTCAGACTCGACACTCCAAAATGGCCGACAAGGGTTGTTTCACGAATTTTGTTCCAAGGCCGAAGTCCACCGCGGACTGTGTGTACTAGTACACCGATTATCGCACCCCTTCGGTAAGATGCTGATATTTCTTCGCCCGACAATTGGAATCGCCCTCGAGGCCTCAATTCAGAATCGGCAGTTCAACCCGGTCGGGCGCAAGTAGGTCAGATTCAGATATTGCCGCTCCGGTGCCCAAATTCAGTTCCTGGAGCATGATCACAGACTTTCGATGTGATCGAATACGACACCCCTTCGGTCAAATGGCATAACTTTCCGCTCGGTTTTCGGAATCACTTAAAGACCATAATTCGGAATCGACACTCAAAGGCGCTCGTCACCCTTATTGCCTTTTGCGATAAGATGTCATTTCCGAATAGAAAATCCTTCATTTCCCACTCTAAAATTGTGATTTCACCCAACGATTCACCCATTTCCAAGATTTTCTTGCAGTAACATCTCCCTCAATTACGTGAATCAATTGTGTGGCTGCAACTCATAGTCGGCCTGTTACGATGATCAAACGCGGTGGTTATCTCAACGTGTGAACTCCCCAGATCGTAATATGGGTGCACGATCTTCGCCGTATATTCACCGCTTTCGAATTATTCTCACCTCCTTCAGTGAAGGAACTGGGCATAAGTTTCCGCGCGGGTATCAGAATTGCTAATGTGACTACAATTCGAAAGCGACACTCTGAGACGGGTGACAAGAGGCTGGTTTTGTGGAATTCTATTCCGATGTGAATTCCGTCGCGGAGTGTGTGTACTTGTTCACCGATTATCACACCCCTCCTCGGCAAGATGCATATATTTTTTCTCTCCGGTGATCAGAACCACCCGCGAGGCTCCAATTTGGAATCGGCACTTCGACCCGGTCAGTACAAGTTCGGATTCAGAGATTTCAATCCGGCACCCAAATTCTGTTCCGGGAGCGTGATCGTGGGCTTTCGATGTGATCGAATACGACCACCCTTCGGTCCAACGGCATAACTTTCTGCTCGGTTATCGGAATCGCTTATCATACCCCAATTCAAAATCAACATTCAGAGGCCTCGTCGCCCCTTATTGCCTTTGGCGATAAGACATTCATTCCAAATAAAAATCCTTCATTTTTTACTCCAAAATTGTGATTCCAACTGACGATCTCTCTGTTTCTTAGGATTTCTAGCAGTAACGTTTCCATCGATTACGCGAATCACTAGTGGCGCCGCAACTTGGAGTCAGCCTATCACGACGATTGGACGTGATGGTCATCTCGGCGCGAGAACTCCTCCCCATGTAATAAATATGGCTGCGCAGATATCGCCAATATATTCACCCCATCCAGATTATTCTAACCCCTTACGTGAAAGAACTAGGCATAACTTTACGCTTGGGTACCGTAATCGCTAATGTGACCACAATTAGGAATCGACACACTGAGACTGTTGACAAGAGGTTGGTTTTGTTGATTTCCGTTCCGAGGCGAAAATTCTGCCACGGGGCGTATGTACACGCACACCGATTATCACACCCCTTTAGTGAGATGTAGATATTTCTTCGCCCGGTGATTAGAACCGATCGCAAGGCCCCAATTCAGAATTGACATTTCGACCCGGTCGGCACAAGGTCAGATTCAGAGATTTCTACTCCGTGCCCAAATTCAGTTCAGGAGTGTGATCGTAGGCTTTTGATGCGATCGAATACGACATCCCTTCGTCAACGAGTATAACTGTCCGCCCCGTTTATCAGAATCGCTTATAAGATCTCAATTCGGAATATGTACTCAGAGGCGCTTATCACCCCTTATTTGGCGATAAGTCATTGTTTCTGAATAAAAAATCTTTCGTTTTCGACTGCACAATTACGATTTCTAGCCGACAATATGTCCATTTCCAAGGATTTCTAACAGTAACGCTTCTCTCGATTACGCGAATCACTTGTGGGGTCGCAACTTAGAGTCGGCCTATCACGACGATCGGATGTTGTGGTCATGTCGGTGTGAGAACCCTCCCCTGGTCATAAAAATGGCTGCGCAAACATCGTCGATATTTTCACCACTTCTGGATTATTCTCACCCCATCAGTGAAAGAACTGGACATAATTTTTCACCCGGGTATCAGAATCACTTATATGACCGCAATTCAAAATCGGCACTCCGAGAGGGCCGACAGAGTGTTTGTTCGTAGAATTCCGTTTCGAAGCCGAATTCCACCGCAGACTGTGTGTACTAGTACACCGATTATCACACCATTTTGGTAGACGTGGATATTCTTCTTCGCTCGCGATCGGAACCACCCACGAGGCC
>JACBKR010003239.1:0-30387 GCA_014218235.1 Colocasia esculenta
TCTCTTAATAACTGCAAAGCAATCTCAATGTGTTGCATGCTCCTCTTCAGATGCAGTAAGTCAGATGTCATCTATAAAGACCACAATAATTGGTCCAAATACGGATGAAAAGATTATATTCATCAGATCCAAAAAGCTGCAAGAGCATTGGTTAGCCCAAATAGCATAACCACAAACTCATAGTGACCATATCTTGTTCTAAATGTTGTTTTTATCTATATATTCCTCCTTAATCCTTAACTGATGGTACCCAGATCTCAAATCAATTTTAGAAAATATCTTTACTAACTGCAACTGATCAAACTGATCATCTATTCTCGGTAATGGGTACTTATTCTTAATGGTCACATCATTCAACTTCCTGTAATATATACACATGCAAAAACTACCATCTTTCTTTTTCACGACAACACCGATGCTCCCTGGGGAATGACTCGGTCTAATAAACCCTTTTTGCAATAATTCCTCTAATTGCTTTTTCAACTCTTTAAGCTCTGCTGGTGCCATCCGATTGGTGATTTGAGATTGGCATGGTACTTGACAGCACTCAATAGTAAAGCCACCTCTCTGTGTGGAGCTAAACCAGGCAATCTTCTGAAAAAACTTCGGTAAATTCCCTAACCAGGGAACTGCCCCACGGACTGACTAGCCTCTATCAACTCTACTGAAGCTAATAAGCCACCACCATGCATTTATCAACATTTCTGGCTCTACTTGCGAATTATAAACTTAGGCTACAAAACATCAAACCTTGATATATCAAAACCGCACATAGGATGAAAAAACCTGATCTTTTCTTTCTGCAATCTCACATTGCTCATAGGTCTCAAGCCAATCCAATCCCAAATATGTCATAATCTATCATTGTATAGGCAGATAACGACACCGCATCTGTTCCCTCCAATCACACGGAGCTTCATCTATTTAGCTCGAAGTTGTTGGTTGAGTGTGAAGACAATTCTTTCCCCTCATATTTGATGATGACAAGGTGTGATTTTAATGCACAATAATTGGAACATGTAGATGCACCACACATGTTATGACCACATTTAAAAAGCATGTTTCCAAACATATTTATCATTATATTCATGATAAATCAATGGACTAATGATTTATATGTTTATTTCTCAGGGACATACAATTTCTTCAAGGGTAGTGTCGACACACCCCATACTGGTGTCGACACAATGCTCCAAGCCCTAAGCCAAAAGATGAAGAAATGGTCAAGTAGTGTCGACACTAGATCAAGTCAGGTCGACACTAGACCCAGTTCCCAGTGAGCCCTCTCAACAGGCCTGGACAGTGTGTCGACACTAAGCCAGATGGTGTCGACACTAGAGACTTCTCCCAGAAGGCCTGTTTTGTAGTATTCACCAGTGTGTCGACACGAGATGAAGTGGTGTCGACACTAGAGACCTCTCCCAGGGAAGTCAGTCTGCCAGTCTGGGATAGTGTGTCGACACTAGATCAAGTCAGGTCGACACACTCCGGAAACTATGTGACTTAAGTCTATCCTGGACACGTGGCACCCTAGGGAATTGGTGGATCGGCCTTGGATCATGTGCCCACGACCCCCAAGGGTACATTTGGACTATTTGGGGTATAAACCCTCCTATTGGCCATCCACCAAGAGAACCCTTTTTAGAGCCTCCAGAAATCCTTTTGGCGGCAAGAAGAGTTCTCCTCCCTGTTCTTGCTCTCCTGGTGATTCCTCAATCCAATTCTCATCTGTCCAAGCATGAGAAGTGGAGTTTGATCACTGAAGATGCAATTGGATCACTTCAAGGAAGCAGATCAAGTGGAAGCAGTCGATTGAGAAGACTTCAAGGAAGATCCCAAAGCTCAAAGTGCAGAGTATCGGCCAGGACTTCAAGGATTCAAGATTCTTCAAATTCGACCTTCTACAAGGGAGTACATCTGAAGAGAAGAGATCATTCATACAATTCTTCATTTTCCCTTTTCTCTTCTGAGTGATTCTGAGATTGTGCATGAGTTGTTGCATAAGTCTCATGAATTAACTCTTGATAGATCAGACCTATTGCTAGAGGATCTGAATCTTGTATTTCTTTCTAGCAAGTTGTCTGTGAGCCTTTGCGCTCAGTGGTTTCTGAGTCGTGTACTCAGGTTGTGGTTGAGCAGTCTTGCTCAGGTTTCTAGAGTAGTCTTGCTCTAGAGGTTGTGTGAGTTGTAAACTCAGGTTGTTGGAGTTGTCAGGCTCCAGTGGGTGTGGTGTACCCAAGTTTGTTAGTGGATCCTCACTGTGTGAGGGGTGGATGTAGGAATCACATGGTGTGATTTCCGAACCACCTAAAATTCTCTGTGCAGTGGTTTGATTGTGGTTTGAATTCTATTTGCGTTAGATGCATGCATAGGATCTTTTGAATTCATATCTAATTAACTTGTTCACACACTCCGATTGCACAACCACTTAATCACTCTTCAGATCTGTGAAATTGTTTTAAATTTGTCTCTGATTCAAGAGTTTTTCTAAATTGGTTAAGCTTCCGCATTAGTTGGCCTAGATCTATTCACCCCCCCCCCTCTAGATCTTGTCCACATCTTTTCTCGATCCTACAATTGGTATCAGAGCGGGTTTATATCTGATCTGATCTGAGTGGTTTCTGATTGTTCTGTGTGTTTTGATTGTTGCTTGTCTGTTTGCTGAGTATCTCTTCTTTGCACCATTTAATTGCTTCAATGGATTCAAGAGGTTCATGGCTGAGGGTCACTCTATCAATAGGCCACCCTTTTTCAATGGGACTGACTACACTTATTGGAAGAATAGAATGCAGGTCTTCCTAAGAGCCCAAAACTATGAAATATGGAAGGTAGTCGAAGTAGGTCCCTATGAGAATCAGGGGGAGGAAGAAACCTGGACTAGGGAACAGATTAGGAGGGCCACTTTGAATTATAGTGCCATGAACATGATCCAATGTGCAGTCCACCCTAAGGAGTACTCAAGAATCTCAATGTGCAAATCTGCCAAAGAGATGTGGGATAAACTTGAGTTACTCTATGAGGGAACATCCCAAGTTAAAGAAACCAAAGCTAACATTCTTGTCTCTGAATATGAATTGTTTATGATGAAATCTAATGAGACAATTTCTGAAATGTTTGCCAGGTTTATGATCATAGTGAATGGACTGAAGGCCTTAGGTAAGGATTATTCAGATGCTGACTTGGTAAGGAAAATTCTACGCTCTCTTTCTTCAATTTGGCACACAAAGGCCACAGTCATTGAAGATTCTAAAGATTTGTCCAAACTCTTTGGATGAATTGATAGGATCCTTAATGACTTATGAAATCAATCTAAAAAGAAATGAAGAACATATAATTAAACCAAGCCAGTAGCACTAAAGGCCTCTTCAAGTAACAAAGACAAGAATCAGGAGAAAACCAGTTCTGAAGAGTCTGAGTCCAATGAGGATGAGATTGCCCTCATGACCAGGCAATTCAGAAAATTCTTAAATATAGAAAAGAAAATTTTCTGGGAAAAGAAATTTTCATCAGGTAAAAGAAACACTTCCTTTTCTAATGCTAACTCCAATAAGAATAAAAAATCTGATGAAATTGTCATTTGTTACAGGTGCAACAAGCCAGGACATATGAAGGGAGAATGTCCTGAAAACAAGAAGGAAACACAAAAAGATTCACAAGTTCAAGAAGCCAAAGGCCATGGTAGCCACTTGGTCTGATGAAGACTCAAGTGAGAAGGAAGAAGAAGAAAAATCCTCAAGTTCTGAAAGTGAGGAAATCTGCTTCATGGCGAATAGTTCAGATGGAAAGGTAAGTACATCTTCGAAGACTATTCAATTGAGGACTGGCAAGATGCTTATGCTGAGCTTGTTGAAAAATACTCTGTAATAAGGAAAGAAAACAAGCATCTCAAAAAGAAAATGGAAAACATCATGAATAACTATTCCTCAAACAAAAGAATTTGTGAATTAGAAATGAGGTAGCTGAACTTAATGAAGAAAAAGAAATCTCCTGAACTTAATTGATGAGCTTAAGCTTGCCTCTCAAAAGGCCACCCATGAATTCAAAGAACTGTCTGAAAAGCTGGAAATGGAAAACAAAGAAAACAACAAAAGTTGAAGAAATCAAACCTTGGAAAACCAGCTGAAAGAAAAAGATGAAGTCATTGAAACCTTCACAAAAGGAAAGACAATTTGGAGGCCTTGCTGGGAGCTAAAATGAAATCAATTTCTCATGGACTAGGATTCAATAAGCAAAAATCTAAGAAGACAAATCTGGTGAGAAAAGGATAAAGCACCATTGATTAAATTTGTCAAAGGTCCTAGTCTTGAGAACACTGAAATTAAGCAAACATCAAGCAAAACAACAAAATTTCAAAAATCAGAACAAAAGAAGTCAATCAGGTCGACACAGTTACCTGACAGGTCGACACCAGTCCACAAGAAGAAGGATTCTGTGACTGCTGTGTCGACACCAGTCAAGGAAAGGTCGACCTGCTCAACATCAACAACACAAACCACAAAACAAAAATTCAAATAAAATTTGAAAAATAAGAAAAATCTAAAGGAAGTCATTCATAAAAAACCTTGGACCTCCAAGACAGCATATCAAGCTGAATGGACCAATTCTTGGAACCAATGGTATCATAATCCATGTTGGTATCATCCCAATTCTTCTATCCAATTTTTTGATGTACCAACAAACCCTTGGATTCCACCTCCTCATCTAAACTCTCATGTTCAAATGAAAACTCCCCTCCTACTGAAAACAAGAACACTGGTGTTTTCATTCCTAAGGGAAGAATAAATTGAAAAAGACAGAGAACACCACTGTAATAAACAAAATAAAAAACAAATCAAATTTGGGTGAGAAAAGATTTGATGACTATGTTCAAACATTCTGATGGTCCCAACACTGTTTGGGTACCAAAATCTTCTCTCCACTGATTGATTTTGCAGGAAGGTCGTGCACCCAATTCAAATGTGTGGTTCCTTGACAGTGGGTGTTCACGACACATGACTGGAGACAAAGCCAAATTTTCATTCCTGATTGAGGAGGGAGGTTCAGTAACTTTTGGAGGTAAAAATAAAGGAAAGATCATTGGATCTGGAAAGTTGGTCAATCTTCCTCAAACTCTGTTGATAATGTTTTGTTAGTTGATGGTTAATTACATTTGCTGAGTATTAGTCAACTATGTGACAAAGGTCACAAAGTTGTATTTGAATCTGATTTCTGTAAGATAATTGACTCATCAACTGATAAAATAAAATTTTTTTGGAAAAAGGGAAAACAATGTTTACATGATCAACCTCAATAAAAACTTTTCTGAAAATCTTTGCTTTGTTGCCAATAAAGATGAAATTGCATGGACTTGGCACAAAAGACTTGGCCATGCAAGTTTCAGAACAATGAATAAATTGTTAAGGCTGAATTTGGTTAAGGGTCTTCCTGAATCTTTTTCTAATATTGAAAATCAAGTTTGTGGGATTTGTGCCCAAGGAAAACAACCAGGAAATCTTTTAAAACCTTCAATGAGGTACTCACATCTAGGCCACTAGAATTACTTCACATGGACCTCTTTGGCCCAACAAGAATTCTAAGTCTAAGTGGCAAGAGATATGGGTTTGTGATCATTGATGATTTTACCAGATTTACTGGGTTATCTTCTTGTCCCACAAAAGTGATACTTGCCTTGAGTTCAGGAATTTCTGTACCACTGCCTTAACAACTTATCCATATAAAATCAAAATTTTGACTGATCATGGGGTGAGTTTGAAAACAAATCCTTTTCTGATTTATGTGCTGAACTTCAAATATTTCACAAGTTTTCTTCACCAAGAACTCCAGAACAAAATGGAGTTGTGGAAAGAAAGAATAGAACTCTTGTGAAATGGCTAGATCCATGCTCTTGAAAGCAATTTGCCCAAATCCTTCTGGGCTGAAGCTGTAAACTAGCAAACACATTCTAATAGAGCATTTGATCACCAAAAATCAGAAAACCCCTATGAATTATTGAAAAATAAAAAGCCAATGTGTCTTATTTCAAAACTTTGGGTGTAAATGCTTTGTTCATAACAACAATAAAGAAAATCTTGACAAGTTTGATGCTAAAAGTCAGGAAGCCATCTTTCTTGGCTATTCTGAAGTGTCAAGAGCTTTCAGAGTGTACTCTCTCAAAACAAAAATGTTGAAGAGTCTCCACATGTTATCTTTGATGAAATTCCTTTTCAACTAATAGTTCTAAATCTTGCAGGGAAAGTCAAGACAGTGAAGAGGATGATTTCATTGTGGACTCTTCACCAACTGTTGAGGAACTTGAAGACATTGGTGAGAACTTGAACATCCAATCACCATCTTCAAGTGGATCAGGTAATGTTGTTCCAGATTTAAGTACCCCTCAACAGGTAATTTCTGAGCATAGATTTTTGAGAGATCACCCATTGGAAAATGTCGTTGGCAATTTGCATGATAGAGTTAGGACTAGATCATCATTCCTGCATGTTATTGATGAAGACCCACTAGCTCTAATTTCCCAAATTGAACCAAAGTCAATTGATGAAGCTTTATTGAGTTCTGATTGGATCAATGCAATGCATGATGAACTTCATCAATTTGAAAGAAATCAAGTATGGGAATTAGTACCTAGACCTAGTGACCAAACAGTCATTGGCACTAGATGGGTTTTCAGAAATAAATTGAATGAAAATGGTCAAGTCATTAGAAATAAAGCTAGGCTAGTTGCAAAGGGGTACAATCAAGAATTTGGAATTGACTTTGAAGAATCATATGCCCCTGTAGCTAGACTAGAAGCTGTTAGAATTTTCCTTGCTTTTGCATCCTCCATGAAATTTAAAGTTTATCAAATGGATGTCAAAAGTGCTTTTCTAAATGGATACATAAAGGAAAAGTTTTTGTTGAACAACCTCCAGGATTTGAAAATGAAAAACATCCTAATCATGTTTTCAAGCTTCATAAGGCTCTCTATGGTCTTAAACAAGCTCCAAGAGCTTGGTATGACCGTTTGAGTTCCTTTTTGCTTGAAAAAGGATATTCTAGAGGAAATGTTGATCAAACATTGTTCACAAAAATTTAATAAACAAATAATTGCAGTCCAAATTTATGTTGATGACATAATATTTGGATCAACCATAAAAGCCTGTGTACTGAATTTTCAAATCAAATGAAAACTGAATTTGAAATGAGCTTAATGGGAGACTTACAGTTTTTCTTGGGATTGCAGGTTAACCAAACAAATGAGGGGATCTTCATCAGTCAAACCAAGTATGTCAAGAACTTCTGAAAAGGTTTGACTTCCAGAACCTCAAGCATTCAAACACACCCATTGCAATTAATGCTAAGCTAGAAGAACTCACTTGGTAAGTCAGTAGACCCAAAGACATAGAGGTATGATTGGATCTCTACTCTATCTTACAACTTCTAGACCTGATATTCAGTTTAGTGTGTGTTTGTGTGCTAGATTTCAATCAAATCCTAAGAAAGTCACATGTTAGCTGTTAAAAGAATTTTCAAGTATCTTGTTGGAACATGTGATATTGGAATTTGGTATCCTGCTGGTTGCAAGTTAGATTTGATTGCCTATTGTGATGCTGATTATGCTGGATGTAAATTAGATAGAAAAAGCACAAGTGGCTTGTGTTTATACTTAGGTGGGTGCCTAATCTCTTGGGCTTCTAAGAAGCAACACTCAGTTGCTCTATCAACTGCAAGGCTGAGTATGTTGCAGCAGGTAGATGTGGAACTCAAATTCTTTGGGTGAAACATCAACTTCTTGATTATAACCAAGAGTTAGGTTGTGTTCCCATTCTTTGTGACAACACAAGTGCATAAATCTGTCTAAAACCCAATTCAGCATTCAAGAACAAACATATTGAAATTAGGCATCATTTCTTGAGAGATGAGTAGCAAAGAAATCCTTTGAACTCCACTTCATAGAAACTGAAAAACAAATTGCTGACATCTTCACCAAACCTCTTCCTGACAGTAGATTCTCATCTTTGAGGAGAGAGCTTGGCCTTTGTAAATGTCCATTTTCTTGATCTCTCTCATTGGGTTTGGGTTGAGTGTTAGGCATTTTCTGAGGGGGAGTTCTTTGCATCATCATTATCCTTTGCTTCCTTGATTCATATTGCTCATATCTCTCTCCATTTCACTTCCATTTCTTTTTGACAATGGATTCTTCAACTCACATTGTGTTGAATTTCTTGGTATATCAAATGGTGACTTGAGAAGGACAAGTTATGCTTGTCTGGACACTTTCACTATGCGAGAGTATGTGTCTCCGCCAAGTACCAAGAAATGAATATGCAATTGTTGAGGGGGAGCTTTTGTTGTTCAAAGAGAATCATTACTGATTTCAAAATACTTGCATATCTTTAGTTTGATGAAAAGTGGTTGGAATCATCATCTCAGGGGGAGCTAGAGAATTCACAAGTCATTTCTTTTGAAAAATTTAACACTCTTCTTGAATTACATCAATTTCCTTGCATGATGTCCTCATTTAGATGACTAGAGACTCAAAATGATTCTTTGAGTGATCTACTATATTTTTTGTCAACTCTCATCTATATTCTTCAAAACTACAGAAATTCAAATTTCTTTCAAACTGAAAGATAATGTGTTTGAATTTAAACATTTCTTTGTTTGCAACTGATGTTGGATATAAATGATTTCAATCTTACAAACTCTCCAAAAACTCATAATTCAACAGAGCAATGGCACATATGAGAAACTACACACCTTCACAATGAATGAAGTGCCATGTATGTCATGAGGCATTATGCTATCTCTGTTCAAAGGGGTTCAAAATCAAAATACTTAAAAAAATTATTGCTTTTGATGATGACTGAGTAACTGGAAATATTGGCGTTTGATAAACGTATATTTTCATGTCAAAAGGTCATCATTTACCCCTTGAGACTTGATAATAGGTAAATCTTTAGTATCCAGGGACTTTAGTGTGTAAAAGCATTAGTTCTTGAGTGAACAAGATTTATCACATTTGATAGTCTGATTCAAAAAAAATGTCTATCAAAGGAGAATTGTTTAAAAGAATCATCCCTATCCATCATCAAGTTGTTTTTACAAAACTTGTTTACTTTCAACACACTTGATTTCACTCTAAAAGATTTTTTATTTCTTTGAATTTGAAGAATATGGTAGTTTGTAGTTGATTGTTGGATGTATTATATCCCTCAAATTATCATTTTATTGGCTCAAGTCACTGAATGATCATATCCTGTTGGATGTTGTGTAAAACTTGAATTGTGTTGAATTTCTGAAAAATATGACAAATGAATTTTTAAGCCTCTTAAAAATCCTTGAAATGTTAATTCCACCCATTGTTTATCATTTTAAAGATGTCCCAAAGCTCACCAATTTTCCCATTCTCATATCTTAAAATTTCATCAGGCCAGGTCGACACTACCTCCATCTAGTGTCGACACACCTAAGCCCAGGTCGACACTAACCTCTTCTAGTGTCGACACATACCCCTCCCAGGGTGATTCAAGGCGTGGGCGCCGGTTAAGGTTTTCTTGTTCCTGCGGGACATTGCACCCTCGAAACCCTTTTTCTATGCAAGGTCGACCCCATGGCCGCCTTCCCCTTTGAATCCGGCAACCATTCCACCTTCTTCCCTCCTCCAACCCATCCTTGTCTTCTTCCTTTCATTCCTTCCTCTCCATCCTCTGCTCTTCCCTCTCTTGCTTCCATGGCACCCAAGCAAGCCCCTCGCCGGGAGCAAGGTCCAGGGCCACAGCTCGGCCCATTCCGGCGGAAGAAGCACCTCCTACTGAAAGGAGAAGCAAGAGGCGCCATGACCCTGCTGAGCAGCCAGGCCCTTCCTCTGCATCTCCTTCCTCTACCAAGAGAGGTAGGACATCCTATGTTCGAGGTAGGGGGTCCGCAAACCCTAGACGTCGGATTTTGGTCTCTTCTCCTGATGCTTCTGAGGAATCATCCTCCTCATCTTTCTGAGGCCACCCCTTCCAAGTCAGTTAGTGAAGGAAGATGATTTTGAAACCTAGGGCAGTTGATTTGACAGATACTCAGTTAGCAGCTGCATTTCCAGAAATTCACAGTTTCTTCTCATTTCAGACTTGGTTACCTTTTATCTCTGAATTTCGGATCATTTATCCTCGTCTTGTCCAGAATTCTACATGAATTTGGAATGCACTGATGTCGGTTATAAATCTGAGGTCAAAGGTGTTGTGATTGATATGCCCACAGCAGTAGCAGCCACCCTCTTTAAAATTCCAGATGAAGGAGCCGATTACCACAATTTTGAGTTTGACCTTCATGAAGCTTACACTATCTTGACTGGTCTGCAAGCTGATGAGTCTGATCCCAGGCAGACACATGTCACCAAGTTCAACACAAACACTTTTCCACCTGTGTTGAGACTTATCCATCACATTCTCACCACTATCATCACACCCAAGGTGGTGGCAGGGATAGACTCACAGATATTCAAAGATTTGTGATATATTGCATGAAAAAGGACATAAAGGTCACCTCCATGTCATAATGTACCAAATCATTTCTGAGACAACCAGGAAAGATCTCCATAGATCTCTTCCTTATGCAGCTCACTTGACTCCAGTCTTTAAGCATTTTGGTGTGTCTCTAGCTAATGAGAAATCTAAGCCGATTCCCAAATCCACATCTACTGTTTCAAGCATGTTCAAAAGTTTATGGGATTCAGGCTTGAGGTGACCAAGTGAGGAGAGGGCCAGTAGTTGTTGAGGCCCCAGTTCCTGAGGCTCCAGAGGCAGTGATACCACCTCCTGAGGACCAGCCTCCAGCTAATGAGGACCAGCCTCAAGCTCCTGAGGACCACCCTCAAATTCCAGAGGAACACCTCTAGCCCTGAGGATCAGCCTCACATTGAACCTGAACTTCAACTACCCCAAGATGCACCTCTCACTCCTCCATTTCACAATTCTTCACCCACACATCTTGCCCAGGATACTCCTACTTTCACTCCCCAACCTCAATCAATCAAACCTCCTATGCTTTTGGTGGACCTTCTGTACCACCAGAATTATACTCATTTCTGAATGAAAAATTTGATGCCTTCAACACTTCCATTCAGCACATGACAGAGTTTTGAATTGAAGGTACAGAGGTTGGAGAATACAATGTCTGCAAAATTCATTGAGCAAAAGCAGCCTCAGACCATGCAGTCCAAAGGTTTAATAGGTTGATTGGAACCCTGGAAGATGCTTCTATTGAGCTGAAAGAACACCAAGATAATTTGGAAATGGTCCTTCAGGGAATTTTGGCAAATTCCCAGGCTGATGTATTCAACACCAAGGAGACACTGACCCAGATTTCCAAGACCAGATTATCATTTGCTCATTTGGTTGATGACTTGGAAAGCATGAAAAATCTGTCAGCACACATTGACAGTGAAATGACTGACCTCAAAAAGGAGCTGAAGAACATCAACAAGTATGGACTTGGCAGTTCATCTTCTAGTGCACAACCCTCTTCAGTTGACTTGTCATCTCTTCAGTACACCTTGTCTGATAATAGTCAACGCCTGGAAGAGATTGTCCACACTAGACTATCGACCATGCAGAAGCAACTTCATGCAAGTCTTCATACTATGGACTCCAGACTTAAGTCCATTGAAGCCATTCTACTTCCTATTCCTCCTCCTCCTCCTGCCTAATGTATCTTATTTTGATGATGTCAAAGGGGAAAAAGATAAAAGTTTCTTTTGGAATGATGTTTTTCTATTTGGATGATTGTAAGCTTTTAAATGTCTCTTTTGATGATTGTAATGCACATATCTTTTTGAATGAAATGACTTTTGTTGGATGAAATGAAAAGAAACATCTTTTTCTTGAATGTGATTGAATTTTGAATGAGTGTCATGAATGAATGGATGCTTGTCAGCTGCTTGGCCTTTTGTGAAAATAGTTCATTAGTAACATGTGTCTCTAATGTGTGCAAATTTCAAATGTTACTAAAATATTTTTCAAAGGTCTTTGACAAGTGTGAATAAATAAAAAGGAAATGAAACATAGCTCAATGTTTATCAATGTCTTTCAAATTGAGTGATTGAGTAACTAAAAGCTTAAAATCACATTTCATTGAAACCTTGAATTTTCATATGAACTTAATGTTGCCATCATCAAAAAGGGGGAGATTGTTGGGTTGAGTGTGAAGACAATTCTTTTCCCCTCATATTTGATGATGACAAGGTGTGATTTTAATGCACAATAATTGGAACATGTTAGATGCACCACACATGTTATGACCACATTTAAAAAGCATGTTTCCAAACATATTTATCATTTATATTCATGATAAATCAATGGACTAATGATTTATATGTTTATTTCTCAGGGACATACATTTCTTCAAGGTAGTGTCGACACACCCCATACTGGTGTCGACACAATGCTCCAAGCCCTAAGCCAAAAGATGAAGAAATGGTCAAGTAGTGTCGACACTAGATCAAGTCAGGTCGACACTAGACCAGTTCCCAGTGAGCCCTCTCAACAGGCCGGACAGTGTGTCGACACTAAGCCAGATGGTGTCGACACTAGACTTCTCCCAGAAGGCCTGTTTGCAGTATTCACCAGTGTGTCGACACAAGATGAAGTGGTGTCGACACTAGAGACCTCTCCCAGGGAAGTCAGTCTGCCAGTCTGGGATAGTGTGTCGACACTAGATCAAGTCAGTCGACACACTCCGAAACTTTGTGACTTAAAGTCTATCCTGGACACGTGGCACCCTAGGGAATGGGTGGATCGGCCTTGGATCATGTGCCCACGACCCCCAGGGTACATTTGGACTATTTGGGGTATAAATACCCTCCTATTGGCCATCCAACAGAGAGAACCCTTTTCAGAGCCCTCCAGAAATCCTTTTGGCGGCAAGAAGAGTTCTCCTCCCTGTTCTTGCTCTCCTGGTGATTCCTCAATCCAATTCTCATCTGTCCAAGCATGAGAAGTGGAGTTTGATCACTGAAGATGCAATTGGATCACTTCAAGGAAGCAGATCAAGTGGAAGCAGTCGATTGAGAAGACTTCAAGGAAGATCCCAAAGCTCAAAGTGCAGAGTATCGCCAGGGACTTCAAGGATTCAAGATTCTTCACAATTCGACCTTCTACAAGGGAGTACATCTGAAGAGAAGAGATCATTCATACAATTCTTCATTTTCCCTTTTCTCTTCTGAGTGATTCTGAGATTGTGCATGAGTTGTTGCATAAGTCTCATGAATTAACTCTTGATAGATCAGACCTATTGCTAGAGGATCTGAATCTTGTATTTCTTTCTAGCAAGTTGTCTGTGAGCCTTTGCGCTCAGTGGTTTCTGAGTCGTATACTCAGGTTGTGGTTGAGCAGTCTTGCTCAGGTTTCTAGAGTAGTCTTGCTCTAGAGGTTGTGTGAGTTGTAAACTCAGGTTGTTGGAGTTGTCAGGCTCCAGTGGGTGTGGTGTACCCAAGTTTGTTAGTGGATCCTCACTGTGTGAGGGGTGATGTAGGAATCACATGGTGTGATTTCCGAACCACCTAAAATTCTCTGTGCAGTGGTTTGATTGTGGTTTGAATTCTATTTGCGTTAGATGCATGCATAGGATCTTTTGAATTCATATCTATTAACTTGTTCACACACTCCGATTGCACAACCCACTTAATCACTCTCAGATCTGTGAAATCTGTTTAATTTGTCTCTGATTCAAGAGTTTTTCTAAATTGGTTAAGCTTCCGCATTAGTTGGCCTAGATCTATTCAACCCCCCCCCCTTCTAGATCTTGTCCACATCTTTTCTCGATCCTACAAGGAGCATAAACTCACCAAAGGAACCTCTACTACCAACTCACAAGACTTTCTTCTAAGGATGAGTCATAAAAATTACGGAATTCCTTCGGAAATAAAATATGAGATGAAGCCGAATCAATAAAACCTCTTGCTGATAATCAAATGTATAATACCTTCTTCATATTCGATGCCTCGCCTTGGCACGGTGATAGCATAACTCGACCTCTACCTCGCTGCTGTGGTACACCTCAACCACGACCCTGCTAAAGGATGTTGGGGCTGCTGCTGCTGAACACCTCTACCATATCCATATTCCTTGGATAGAGCAATTGCAGATCAAATGCCCTGGATGATTGCAATTATAACATCTATAACTCTGGTGAATAGTGGGCTGCTTGACAGTACTCTGCTGCGATTCTTATACCTCTGCGTGTAACCACGCCCCTCTGAAACTGCTGACGACCCCCCCCCTCTTCCTCTTCCTTTACCCTTTAATACTTACTTTAATTTCTGACCCCACTTACCAAAACTGAAAAAAGGTCCTGCTGGAGTCTTCCCCTACTTACTACTGTTGCCTGCTGAGGTAGCCGAAAACTACCCGAACCTGACCCACTTGCCTGACGAGCCCGAATAGACCTCTCAGAGTAGCTGTCTCTCTGGGCTGCTTTCTCAACTGATCTACACATTAACGGTATTACCGCATTCTGCAAACTCTCTCTCAAACCCCGAATAAAATTCAACCATCATAGCATTATCCATACTACATATGGTGCATATCGGCTAGTGCCATAAATCACATCTGATATTCTAAAACTAAGGTATTACCTTGCTGAAGTGTCCGAATTGCTCTCTTTTTGCCTGCTGCACTTGAAGTAGAAAGAATGTGTCATTAAATGCCTCGAGAAATTCCAGCCAGGTAATAACCTCCTCTGACCTGCCTGCAAAGGCGGTCTGCATCTTCGACGCCACCACTGCTACGCAAAACCTCTCAACTGGTATGGGCTACACAACTTTATCCGCTGCCGGACAGCTCATGGTTTAAAAGACCCTTTCACCTCATGATTCCAGTGCTCTGATGTATCTGGATTCGGCCTCCTGTATAAGTGGGCGGCTGCAACCTCACAAAACTTTTCAACTTGCATCACTAGCTCTTCTACTGCCTTACTGTGGTGGTACAGGTGCCACATAAGGACCTCCTATAAGGTTTCGAATAGAGCGCAGCAAAACGCGAATCCCTCAGGTAGATATCGTTACTGGTGGTCAGATCGAACAAAACGGAAAACCACGCACAGGCAATCTCATCTTTACCTTTGCGGGGTTGCGTAACTCCCGAATCCGGGAGGAGGTGGCGCGGGAGGCGCCGTGCTTCAAGCCGTTCAAGTGTCCGGCCTCTAGACGTATCCACGCGAGCTCCGGACGCAGACGGATCTCCTCGTTCTCCACGCGTCTCCCGGATCTCAGCTCCACCATGTGCAGGAGAGAGGAGAGAGAGGATGGGGGGCCCCTGGAGAGAGAGAGAGGGGGGGCGCCAGGGTTAAACCTGGAGCTTGGCCCAGGGTTTAACTCTCAGCGTATATTTATAGACACCGCGGTTTTTCACAAAAACTCAGTCATTGTCTATAAAGAACACCTTGCCCAGTCTGCTCGGAACTCTTATGCGTGTGACCCTCTAGGCCCACTGCTAGTCCAGTTTTCAGCCTATTAAGCTCAATACTCTTTATTGACTTATGGTAATTAATTAACATCTCATATTAATTAATTACACAATCAATTATCTCTCATGATAATTGACCAGGCTTCCAATCAAGTTGGGTGCCAAGCAACACCACTTGATCCTGGAAAGCATTGGGGTTCAGCAACCCATTCAAGGAACCTTTTGTATCATCAGTTACCACTGACTTTAATCCTTCGCTCGTACAATGCTCCCGAGTGCACTTAGGGTATGGTCAACTGTCAAACCTAATGTGTGTACTCACTTGGTTTAGATGCCGCATAACAATATCAGAAAACTCCTTTTCTGATAAGTAGTCTTGCCCTGGCCAGGGACTATCAGGCATCCTTCCGTAGAGCATTCACTCTCCTATTATCGAGAGCGAGCGATCCCATATTGACCACACAATCACCTTCAAGGTATTCCGCTAGATCCGATCACTTAACTGATTAAGACCTCATGGCTAGAGATCTATATGTCAAGGTCAAAACCTAGAAGTCCACCAACAAGGTGTCCTTGGTGTCTCAGGTCTAAGGACCAATCACGCCACTGTGACAATGAATCTAGCTGGTTGACAGTTAGGTAACATTACCATCCAGCGATTCATAACGGATCAGTTCAGTGAACTCATTCTCCAATGAGCACCTACAGATTCACCTTAGTGTCTCCACACAAGTGACTATGAGACCAGTCACCCTCATCATATGAGCAGGTGCAACCTATACTAGTCTAACCGGATATTCAATGTCCTTCTTGAATCCTCCGACTAGGAACAATTAAGAATATACGTTTAAAGGATATTAATCTCATTGTTATGATCTCATCATAATTAATATCCATTGCGTATATTCATGGACTTCATAATGAAACGATAAACGAATTACACATAATGAATATAAAAGCCTTATTATTATTATCAAAGAACAAGATTGTACAAGTATGATTGGCTTGAGGACACCCATAACTAACAATCTCCCACTTGGACTAAAGCCAATCACCTTTATGTCTTAAACCCATAGACTCTAGGTGGCGCTCAAACACAATTTGAGACAGAGGCTTTGTCAATGGATCTGCAATGTTGTCGACTGAAGGAACTCTTTCCACCAGTACATCTCCTCTAGTGATTATCTCCCTGATCAGGTGAAATCGCCTCAGAATGTGCTTCGACTTCTGATGAGACCGCGGCTCTTTCGCTTGCGCAATGGCCCCATTGTTGTCACACAGCAATGGGATTGGATCAGAGTCACCTGGCACCACACCAAGGTCGGTGATGAACTTCTTCATCCACACTGCCTCCTTGGCGCTTCAGCTGCAGCAATGTACTCAGCTTCTGTCGTCGAGTCTGCAGTGGTTTCTTGCTTGGAACTCTTCCAGCTCACTGCACCCCCGTTCAAGTGAACACAAACCCAGATGTAGACTTGCTATCATCTGGATCTGACTGGAAACTCGAGTCAGTATATGCCCGAAGTTTCAAGTCCCCTCCTCCATAAACCAGAAATATATCCTTAGTCCTTCTCAAGTACTTAAGGATACATTTCACTGCCATCCAGTGTGTTTCACCTGGATTTGCCTGATATCTGCTCGTAACACTTAGAGCAAATGCCACATCAGGCCTTGTACATAGCATGGCATACATGATAGACCCTATAGCCGAAGCATAGGGGACTCTATCCATGGCTGCCCTCTCTTCAGGAGTCTTAGGAGACTGCTCCTTAGAGATTAATCCCATGTCTCATTGGTATGAGACCTCTTGGAATTTTCCATGCCAAACCTTTTGACAATGGTATCTATGTACATGGATTGGGTCAAGCCAAGCATCCTCTTAGATCTATCTCTATAGATACGTATTCCCAATACGTAGGATGCTTCTCCCAAATCCTTCATGGAGAAGTTCTTTGACAACCAAACCTTTACTGATGATAACATCCCTACATCATTCCCAATGAGTAAGATGTCATCAACGTAAAGTACGAGAAAAGTGATAGCACTCCCACTGATTTTCTTATACACACATGGTTCATCTTCATTCTTAATGAAGTCATAAGATTTGATAGCCTCATCAAACCTTATGTTCCAACTACGAGAAGCTTGCTTCAATCCATAGATGGATCTTTGAAGCTTGCATACTTTTCTGGACACTCTTTGGATGTAAAACCCTCAGTTGTATCATATACACTCCTCCTCAATGTTTCCATTAAGGAAAGCGGTTTTTACATCCATCTGCCAGATCTCGTAATCAAAGTATGCAGCAATGGCAAGAAGAATTCTGATCGACTTTATCATAGCAGGGTGAGAAAGTTTCGTCATAGTCAATTCCTTGCCTTTGACGATACCCCTTTGCCACCAACCTTGCCTTATAAGTGTCGATCTGTCCATCTGCACCGATCTTTCTCTTAAAGATCCACTTGCACCCAATAGGTACAATACCTTCGGGCAAGTCTACCAAGTTCCAACTTGGTTGGTGTACATGGACTGCATCTCAGAATTCATGGCATCTCGCCATTTCCCTGACTGAGGACAATCAACAGCCTCTTGGTAGGTCTTTGGATCATCATCCTCATCATAAGACATGCCTTCACTGATATGTCCAACATATCTTTCAGGCTGTCTAGGTACTCTACCAGACCTACGCTGAATGTGTGTATATTCCTGAACAGGTTCCGGAACCGATGTTTCACTTGGTGGACTTTGCACAATTTTTGGATCTAGAACCTCTTCTAGATCTACTTTACTCCCATTGTCCTCTTGGGTAAGGTACTCCTCTTCCAAGAAGACAGCTCTCCTGGCGACAAACACTCTTTGTTCACCAGGATGGTAAAAGTAGTACCCAAACGTTTCTTTTGGGTATCCAACAAACCTGCACTTATCGGTTCTGGATTCCAGTTTATCTGGGTCATGTCTCCTCACGTGGGCAGGACAGCCCCAGATTTTAACATGTTTAAAATCAGGCTTTCTACCCTCCATATCTCATATGGAGTGGAAGACACAGATTTACTTGGAACCCTGTTCAGCAGATATGCCGCTGACTCTAGCGCATATCCCCATAAGGAAACTGGTAACTGTGAACGGCTCATCATGGATCGCACCATGTCCAACAAGGTACGATTCTCCTTTCCGATACACCATTCATCTGTGGTGTATAGGGAGGAGTCCATTGAGAAAGGATACCATTATCCTTTAAGAATTGTGTGAACTCTGTACTTAAGTATTCACCTCCTCGGTCTGACCGTAGGATTTTAATACTCTTTCCAGTTTGTTTCTCAACTTCATTCTTAAATTCTTGGAATTTCCCAAGGCTTCAGATTTGTACTTCATTAAGTAAACAAATCCGAACCTTGAGTAGTCATCCGTGAATGTAATGAAGTATGAGTAGCCACCCTTGGCTTGGGTACATTGGACCACATACATCCGAATGTATTAGTTCCAATATGTCCTTGGCCCTATCTCCATGTCCACTAAATGGAGATTTGGTCAACTTACCCATTAAACAGGATTCACAAGTTGCATATGATTCATAATCAAATGGATCTAAGTATCCATTCTTATGCAACTTTTGAAGCCTATTCTCGCCAATGTGACCAAGCCTACAATGCCATAAGTAGGCAGTGTTCACACTATTCTTACTTCTCTTAGGAGAAACATCAACATGGAGATTTTCATAAGAGACATCAAGCAGATACAAACCATTCACCAAACTTGCTAAAGCAACTAGTTTATTTCTCAAATAAACTGAACAACTATTGTTCTCAATGGTAAACATGTATCCAATTCTGTCTAAACAAGAACAGAAATAATGTTCTTAATGATACTAGGCACATAGTAGCAATCATCTAATAAAAGCAAATCTCCAGAAGGTAACTTGAGCTTCACTGTCCCCACAGTGTGTGCACCAACACTTGTGCCGTTTCCAAGCCTCAAGTTCACCTCGCCCTTGCTCAGCTTCCTTCTACTTGTCAGCACCTGCACATCATTGCAGATATGAGAAGCACATCCAGTGTCTAAAACCCAAGATGTAGAATCTCTAATAGACATGAAGATCATTTATATAGATACCTGAAGCTTCGCCAAGCTTCTGCTTCTCCTGAGCCTTCATTGCAAGATAGTCCTTGCAATTTCTTTTCCAGTGCCCCTTTTTCTTGCAGTGGAAGCACTCGCCCTTTTCTTCTCCTTTGCTTATGTCCTTCTTTTGTTTCTGCTTAGACTGCTTCTTTGCATTGCCTTTCTTAAAGGCTTGCCCTGCTCTCCTCTTCTTGTTGGACTTTCCAACCATGAGAACAGTGGGCTTTTCCTTCTTAAGGTTGCCCTCAGCAGTCTTTAGCATGTTGAGCATCTCAGCTAAACTCACCTCAATCTTGTTCATTGTGAAGTTCACAATGAACTGGGAATATGAATCGGAAGTGACTGGAGAATGAGGTCCGTGCTTAGTTCCTTGTCAAGAGGAAAACCAAGCCCCTCGAGCCTCTCAATCCACTCTATCATCTTCAGCACATGAGTTTGTACTGAAGACCCCTCTGCCATGCGAGCTCTGAACAGGGCCTTGGATATCTCATATCTCTCCACCCTGCTCTGCTCTTCAAGAGCTCTGCAAGTGCTGCATGATGGATCTAGCATCCATGTTCTCATGCTGCCTTTGCAACTCATTGCTCATTGAGGCAAGCATGTAGCATTGGGCCAGAGTGGAATCCTCCTTCCACTTCGCAAACTCAAGCGTTTCCCCTTCAGGTGCATCAAGGGGTGGTTCAGCTGGGATCTCACCCTCCAGGACATAGGCAATGCGCTCAGACCTGAGGACAATCTTCAGGTTTCTGAGCCAATCCGAGTAGTTCGGGCCTGTCAATCTGTTGGCATCCAGTATGCCACGGAGTGGGTTACCTGACGACATTTTTGCCCATAAAGGAAATGTAAACACAATTAGCAGATGTTCATAATAATAATTAAATCTAGATTAGGACTTTAATCAAGATTAGCTCCCACTATTTTTTCGGCAGACTGTATAACCCTCAGATATACACAAATGAGACACCGACGGTCTCCTAGTGGGGATCGGAATCTCACAGACTCATAGCATGATCTTGTGGATAGCACAACAAACCATACTATGATCTGAAAGCGGTCACCCTTGACACTTGCAACTCTTGCAATATCCGATCTTATTTTGGCCCCTGAATTTTAATGACCTTGGGATAGCACAACAAGTCTTAAATCCAGTCTAAGCAGTACCATCATTACGTAACGAGCATAGATTTGGATGTAGCCCTTGTGGATAGCACAACAAAGCTACACCGGTCCTCTATCCCGTTTAAGACATCACTATGCCATAGTTTTAGTCTGTCATCAGATTTGGCAAGCCTTGTGGATAGCACAACAAACTTGCCCGATCTAATGGCAATCCTAAAACTATAATGATGGAGGGCCACGTAATTCATTCTAATGATTACGCTACGGCTTAAATTTTGAACGAGGAGGATTTTGACATATTTTATCTTGGTCTCTATATCTGCGTGCTATTGATATATAGAATTTGGAATATCATATATTTATTATATATATCAAGCACATTCCACACATATCAAATATATGAAGAAATACGATGGATGATCATGGACTTTAACCTAGAGTGGCATTACCAGAGCCAGTTGGTAATCCACAAATATGGTGAACAAATGGCAGCCTTTGCGCATCTGATGCTTTAGCTTGATGTAACTTTATCTCCATGAGGTCCTGCATGGTACTCTCCTCCATCTCCGCCAATCCGCTTCTTATAATTACAAGTAATATTTAAATTGGGCTCGCAGGCCCATAAATGTACATCAGATAATAATAAGAAACCCTGAACAAGTCAAGGGGAGTACATAACAGGAGGGAGATAGAATGTACACCCGGATTTATAGAGGGAGAGAGGGAGGCACGCAGTCCTCATAAATTACATCATTTGCCATTAACCATAACATTCATCACATGATATCTAAGTCCATGACCATCCATCCACACACATCACATGTATCAACAAGCAATTATCACATAATTACTTCTGAATATTTTACTTCAAAATATAATACTTATACTTTGAAAACCATTAACTAACATGGATATCATCTAATCAACATTAGATAAACGTCATTCACTGTTACTGCATAATTCGCCAAGATGTATAGTTAATTAATTTAAAATTCACATTTCTAAATCAATTAACATGCTTTAATTAGATAGTAGGAATAACTAAATAATTTTAGATTTTCCTTAAACTAATTAAGCAATGGGTCAAACAACTGAAAATTAATTTACAGAGATCTAAACACCTTTAAAACTCTCAAAATAATTTTCAGAATTTTCTGGGATTTTAAAACATTTTTTTATTTTTAAACAATTAAAACCCTTTTAAAAATGGAAAAGGGGACAAAGGGGGGGGGGGGGGCGGACCGGATCCGGCCGCCCGGGACCCGTGGGGTCCGCCCCCGACTTACCTGCGGGCGGACCCGCGTGCGGCCCGTGGGAGACCGCGCGGGGTCACCCCCGCCGCCCGACAGGGCCCGCGGTGGCTAGGGAAACCCTAGCCGCCACCCCCCACCGGGCGCAGCACCGGTGGGGCGCGCCCTGCCGCCCTCCGCGCCGCCTCCGGCGGCCGCAGACGGCACCGGCGGTGCCGGAAGCCGCCGCCCTCCACCCCTACCAACCCAGAAAACCCCGAAAAACCCCAAAAATGCAGAAAAAGCCCCTTTCTTGGACTGTCCAAGAAGCATGGCAGCGGCATATTGCAAGGTGTCGTGTGGCCTCTACAGAGGGCCAAACCGCCACAAGAGGTTCTTCGGGAAGCCCTTGGTACCAGGAATGATTTCCATGTACCAAAGACAAAGTGCACATCTCATGTGCGACCCAAGAGCGAAGTAAATTGGCGATTCATGCATAACGCGAACCGACGAAAAACACATGAAATATCATACATGAGATGCCAATTCCGAACGTACCAGCAACCTGGCTCTGATACCACTGTAAGGTTTCGAATAGAGCGCAGCGGAAACGCGAATCCCTCAGGTAGATATCGTTGCTGGTGGTCGGATCGAACAAAAACGGAGAAACCGCACAAGCAGATCTCATCTTTACCTTTGCGGGGTTGCGTAACTCCGAATCCGGGGAGGAGGTGGCGCGGGAGGCGCCGCTGCTTCAGCCGTTCAAGTGTCCGGCCTCTAGACGTATCCACCGAGCTCCGGCGCAGACGGGATCTCCCGTTCTCACACGCTTCTCCCGATCTCAGCTCCCCATGTGCAGGAGAGAGGAGAGAGAGGATGGGGGGCGCCCTGGGAGAGAGAGAGGAGGGGGCGGCCAGGGTTAAGCCTGGAGCTTTGCCCAGGGTTTAACTCTCAGCGTATATTTATAGACCACGCGGTTTTCACAAAAACCCAGTCATTGTCTATAAAGAACACCTTGCCCTCTGCTCGGAACTCTTATGCGTGTGACCCTCTAGGCCCAACTGCTAGTCCAGTTTTCAGCCCACGAAGCTCAATAACTCTTTATTGACTTATGGTAATTAATTAACATCTCATATTAATTAATTACACAATCAATTATCGTCTCACGATAATTGAGCGGGCTTCCAATCAAGTTGGGTGCCAAGCAACACCACTTGATCTGGAAAGTATTGGGGTTCAGCAACCCATTCAAGGAACCTTTTGTATCATCAGTTACCACGTGACTTTAATCCTTCGCTCGTACAATGCTCCCGAGTGGACTTAGGGTATGGTCAACTGTCAAACCCTAATGTGTGTACTCACTTGGTTTAGATGCCGCATAACAATATCAGAAAACTCCTTTTCTGTTAAGTAGTCTTGCCCTGGCCAGGGACTATCAGGCATCCTTCTGTAGAGCATTCACTCTCCTATTACCGAGAGCGAGCGATCCCATATGACCACACAATCACCTTCGAAGGTATTCCGCTAGATCCGATCACTTAACTGATTAAGACCTCATGGCTAGAGATCTATAAGTCAAGGTCAAAACCCAAACGTCCACCAACAAGGTGTCCTTGGTGTCTCAGGTCTAAGGACCAATCACGCCACTGTGACAATGAATCTAGCTGGTTGACAGTTAGGTAACATTACCATCCAGCGATTCATAACGGATCAGTTCAGTGAACTCATTCTCCATGAGCACCTAAAGATTCACCTTAGTGTCTCCACACAAGTGACTATGAGACCAGTCACCCTCATCATATAAGCAGGTGCAACCTATACTAGTCTAACCGGATATTCAATGTCCTTCTTGAATATCCTCCGACTAGGAACATTAAGAATATACATTTAAAGGATATTATCTCATTGTTATGATCTCATCATAATTAATATCCATTGCGTATATTCATGGACTTCATAATGAAACGATAAACGAATTACACATAATGAATATAAAAGCCTTATATTATTATCAAAGAACAAGATTGTACAAGTTATGATTGGCTTGAGGACATCCATAACTAACACCTCCACCCTTGGCGGTGGTGCAACAGGGGCCACAGGTATTCCAGCATCTGGTGGTATTGCTGCTGGAGGTACCCGTGCCTGCTGTTCCATCCTTACTTGAATATCAGTGAGGATTTCCCAATCCTCTCAATCATACGTTGAGTGGACTCTTCAGGGTCCTCTCCTCCACCACCCCAATCCCTTCTATCAGCCATCTCAACTTCCTGCACAAATAACATATCAATTATGAACATAACCGGTCAGTACGAAACTAGAGTCAGCTACCAGTAGTGTACAAATGTAGAAATATGGCTATATAATTTCCCAGTTCCTTTATATTTACACGGACCTCTCTCTGATACCAACTGTGACGGAATGCCTTGTTCAAGCCCGTTAAACCACTAACGACTTGATCCGAGTCTGCCTCCCACGAACGGGCCGAAGCCTCGTAAGGGATATCATACACACGTCCGTGAAAACACAAAGGAACACACCTGATCACATATATGATTCACCACTCATATATTGCGACGACCCTCCTTATACCGATACGATTATACCAATCCACGTCGATATAATGAACATCGTTACAGTGGGACATTTACCCAACACTACCACTAGATTAAGATGTACACAAATATAGACATAGGACAACGGAAATAGAAGAATTAACTGTCATTATTATTTCATCATCCACATTAAACATACACAGCCCATATAGTAATTAAAAGAAACTAAAGTCCACATAATGAAATTCTAGATCAAATACATTGTTCATCCACAATTACACAAGTCTCAAATTTCATACTGTGGAAAGAAAGTACAATGTCCGTGGCTCCACAACAATCTACTCTCCTCGCTCGGAATCGCTCTCAACGATCTCCTCCAAGGAAGTAGGGTCACCTGCTAAGCCTGTACGTTGAAGCAAGAGTGAGTCTAAAAGACTCAACAAGTAATCCATACACATTATACATACACACATCATGCGCACATTTTACTCTCAATTACGTCAATCAATACATGCAACATGGTTTGAACAATCTTTAAGAAGCCTATCATAATACTTATACAATTTCATAGAGCATGATACATGGTTTATGTCATTCCACCATAACATACTTACCGCATGCTTTCTATACATTTACTCACATGATAGCTAAATTTATATCTACGTTAATATGATAGCAATTGAGACATGGAATTTTACACATAAAGGAAGAGCATTCCTAACATGGATTCTACGTACTTTTCCATATGCACATCACAATTGTAAACACAATAAGCTTGATGTTTTGACATGGATCTAGCACTACCATATCAGTTTTCACATTTTCACATGCTATCACATTGGTTTCACATCTTCACGTAGTCCATATTCACATGCACATTACACAACTTCACTTGTACACAATCACATTGTTCTCATTTAATGCCGTGACACATAGTCCAAACCACTACTAGAAGGACACACATAACACATTCACATAACACATAGACGCCACCTAGGCACACAGTGACGAATCTTGTACTATCACTGCGCAACCGGAGAAGTATTCTCCACCCTAACCAGTGGTACTTGTCCACCTCTAGGATTTCATCCTAATGCCCTTAGGATATCAAACACATTGAACCCCCGTGGGGACTTTACCACGTACGGTTCCACAGCCCTCTATGGAAGCAGTGTCACACACGGCACATTTTACACATTTTCCGATTTAACACACACACAATTTCACGCAATTTAGCACTTAGCTTCCATTTTCACCAGTATGCACATGGTTCAGTTTTCCCTAACATGAGGCTACTGTTAACATAACTTTAACATTCGGAAATTACCATAATCATGTTGAAACTCATTAACAATCTATAATCACATTAAGCATTCTTTAATAACTCATTCTTCATGAAAATTTCACAATATCATATACTATTGCCCAAATCACATGAAATTCTCATATTTTTGCAGGTTTGCAGGTTTCAGATCATACATGCAAATTCTCATATTTTTCTCTGAACTATACGAAATTTACAGAAAATAGAACACTCATTCGCATGCTATTCATAAATCAATTTATCATGGACTCACAATGTCATGGTTGAAACTAACAGTTCACAAATTTGTGTCCAACATTCACATCATCACAAAAATTTTCCCCAAATTTAATATGCAACCTACAATTTACTGAAAATTTAAATCATCCTACACATGCTACCTATTTTTAGTACATAAATTACAACTAATTGCATGGCCATGGGAAAATTCCCAATGTTTCAGGACATGGACTAGCATTCATACACATCATCAAAAATTTGATGGCATTCAAATTCCTCATGGATTATATGAACAGGAGCTACCATGTCCAAGATCTTGTCTAACATGCTTTTCAAATACATTTATCATTTAACACTATTTACAGAATATTCACAAAATTGTCACAACACTCTTCACTATCTATATTACGTAACATATACAATTTACAATATATCCTCATGCGTAGAAACCCCGAAAATAGTCATATAAGAAAATAGTTCACTGTTCTATCCTGAAGAACTAGCCGCAAGGGATGGCCGTTCACAGATGTTAATGGCAGTATCGCCTGCCCCCAACCTAGGATCATAACGACGTGAGATCTTGCCGTTATGTTCATGTCTGTGCAAAACACAGACTGAACTCCAAAGATTGGGGAATGTGGGGTTCCAGGACTCGAATAAAATTCAAGAAAATTGCCTAAGACCTACTAGACATATGTATGAACAATGGGGATGGGTTACTTGCCTCTGGAAAAATCTCCAAGGGGATCGAAATGGTCGAGGAAGCTCTCCTTGGGCAGTGCCAAGAAGCCTCCAAGATCTCCTTGCTCCAGGTTCTAGGTTGATGTAGACTGCAACCCGGCGTTGGAGAAGCTTTCCCCAACGTTCAGACTCCCCTCCAGTTGCAGTAGATCGCCGGAAGGAGCCTCTAGTCGCCGGATCAAAAGCCCACAAAGTTCTGGTTTTTCTATCTTTTTCTCACAGCTAGGGTTTCTCCTTGCCAAGAGCCAAGAGAGCTCTTCCAGTCACAAAGAGGGCTATTTTTATAAGCAATGCCTTGGGGTTTTGCGTTGAAGATATGGGAGAGCCGTTGGGAGACAGCTCCCCAATCAGAGAGCAAGGTAAATATGGGATTTCGGATCTACTGCGCACAGAAATTCAGAGAGATAGACATCCACATACATGGCCGTCTACCTACCTTTTGGCGTCCATCGACATGGACGTTTACTTAACATCAACGTCCATCCATGTTGTCGTCAACTTGCTCCTTGGCCAGGGCATGAAACCATGCAGAAAACCATATCCACGCTATATATATACATGCAATGTATGAAGTATAACGTACACACTAACTACACCATGCAAATGAACATTATTCACAACTAAATATACACATGCATACATAAGTACACCAAGATATTATATACACAGATACTACGTATGCATACATAATGTTCTACACGAGCATGACTCAACACGCAGCAAAATAAAATGACAAAATTCGAGGGCCTTACACCCTCTCCCCCTTAAAGACACTTCGTCCTCGAAGTTTAAACAACACTACTCAAACAAATGGGGATACTTCTTCCTCATCGCATCCTCAAGCTCCCAAGTAGCCTCCTCTCGTGAAAAGTTCCGCCATAAAACTTTCACCTACGCAATTCTCTTGTTCCGAGATGCTGAACCTTCCGGTCAAGAATAGCTACTGGTTGCTCCACATACGACAGATCTAGCTGGATCTCCACTGGCTCATGACTATAACATGAGACGGATCTCAAACATATCTCCTGAGCATAGACATGTGGAAAACGGGATGAACGCTGGCTAAAGCCGGGGTAAAGCTAGCTCAAAAGCCACGCTACCTAAACGTCTGAGAATCTCATACGGGCCAATGAATCTAGGACTTAACTTGCTATGCCTTCCAAACCTGACAACACCTCAAGTAGGTGAAATCTTCAAAAAGACATGCTTACCCACTCCGAACTCCAAATCCTTCCTCCTGTTGTCAGCATAACTCTTCTGCCTATCTTGTGCCGCAACAAGCCTCTTCCTAATCAACTGGACCTTATCCGAAGTCTCCTGAACTAACTCCGGACCGATCAGCTGCCTATCACCTATCTCCTCTCATCATAAAGGAGATCTATAGGGTCTACCATACAACGCCTCAAATGGAGCCATACCAATACTCGCATGAAAGTTGTTGTTATATGCGAACTCCACTAGAGGTAAATGACGCTCCCAATCATCCTTCCAATCCAGAACACACGCTCTCAACATATCCTTGCGCTTGATAGTCCTCTCGGACTGTCCATCTGTCTGAGGATGAAACACCGAACTGAGCTTCAGCTCTAAACCTAAGCATCCTGGAGACCCTTCTGTTAGGAACGGATGGGTGAAAGGATAAGATCTAGAAGGGGGGGTTGAATAGATCTAATACTGATTAACGCGGAAGCTTAGGCAATTTAAAATTACTTTGAATCAAAGATCAAATCACCCAATTAATTTACTGATCTGAAGTGTGATTAGAGTGTGAGCAAAACAATTAGTAGTGTGAACGAAATCCCTATGCATGCATCCAGCGAGATACAAAGGCAAACCACAATTCAAACCAATGCACAGAGGATTTTTAGGTGGTTCGGAAATCACCTCCAGTGACTCCTATGTCCACCCCTCACACAGTGAGGCCACACTACTCAAAAACTCTGAGTACAACTCACACTGGAGCACGACGACTCCAAACACCCTTGAGCACGACGACTCAAGAAACACCTGGAGCACGATGACTCCAAACTGAGCACGACGGCTCAAATAACAACCGGAGTACGACGACTCCAAACTGAGCACGACGGCTCAAACCACACAGTGAGTGCGATGACTCACAAACTACTGAGCACAACGGCTCACAAACACTTTCTAGAAAACACAAGACTCAGATCCTCTAGCAAAAGATCTAGTCCAACAAGAGTGAATTCGTGAGACTCATGCAACAACCCATGCACAATCTCAGAATTACTCAGAAGAGAAAAATGAAGATGAGAATTGGATTGATAGTTTTTCTCTTCAGATGTACTCCTTTGTAGAAAGTCGAATTGGAAGTGCTTTGAACTTTGGAAGTTCCTGGACGATGCTCTGCACTTTGATCTTCAGGATCTTCCTCGAATTCTTCACAAAAATCAACTTCTACTTGATCTGCTTCCTTGAGGTGCTCCAATTGCTTCTTCAACGATCAATTGCCACTTCTCTTGCTTGAGCAAATGAGAATTTGGCTTGAGGATGCACCAGGAAGGGAAGAACAGGGCTGAGAACCTTCTATCCACCAACAGGATCTGTTGGAGGCTCTGAAAGGGTTCTTGCATGTTGGAGAGCCAATAGGAGGGTATTTATACCCCTAATTGCTCAGATGTACCCTGGGGGTCGTGGGTACATGATCCAAGGCTAATCCAACACATCCCTAGGGTGCCACGTGTCCAGGACAAAAGTTAAGTCACAGAGATTCTGGAGTGTGTCGACCTGCCCAGAGGTGTGTCGACACACTGTCCCAGACTGGCAGAACAATTCCCTGGGAGAGGTCTCTAGTGTCGACCTGATATCATTGGTGTCGACCTGCTGTCCCAGACTGCAAAACAGGTCTTCTAGGAGAGCCATCTAGTGTCGACCTGAGATCATCTGGTGTCGACCTGCTGTTCCAGACTGCAAAATAGGTCTTCTGGGAGAGCCATCTTAGTGTCGACCTGCCTGTATCTGGTGTAGACCTGACTGAAGAGACCTGTGAACAAGATTCTCTGGGATCTGCCTCTAGTGTCGACCTTCCCTGGTCTAGTGTCGACACTAGTGGACCAATTCTTCATATTTTGGCTGAGGGCTTGGAAGATTGTGTCGACACCATCATGGGGTGTGTCGACACTGCCCTTGTAATAAATGATTGTCCCTGAGAAAATAACACATAAATCATTAGTTAAATGTATTATCATGAATATAAATGATAAATGTGCTTGGAAACATGCTTTTTGAATATTGTAATTTCAGATGTGATGTATTTCACATGTTTCAATAGTTATGCATTAAAATCACAACTTGTAATCATCAAAATGTGAGGAGAAATGTATTATATTCACACTCAACCCAACAATCTCCCCCTTTTTGATGATGGCAACATTAAATTCATATGGAAGTAGAAAGTTTCAATGACTGTGATTTTAAGCATTTTCATTTCTTTTATTTATACTTGTCACAGACCTTTGAACATTTTTAGTGACATTTGAGAGTTGCACACATGAAAAGCACAATGTTACTAAAGATAAGCTATTCTCACACAAAGTCAAGCAACTTGACAAGCATTCATCACATTCACATTCATTCAAGAGAATTACATTCACATTGAAGGCACAAAGATTGATTTCTATTCATTTCATTAAAGATGA
>JACBKR010003240.1:0-33152 GCA_014218235.1 Colocasia esculenta
GGCGCCCGAAAAGCACCTTGGGCGTGTGTATTAGTACACCAATTTTCGCACCACTTCGGTAAAACGTGATATTTCCTCGCTCGGTGATCGTAACCGCCCGCGAGCCCCAATTCCGAATCGGCACTCCGACCTGGTCGGCCCTGGCCGGACTCGGAGATTTCCGGTCCGTCGCCCGTATTCCGCTCCCGGAGGGCGGCAGCGGCTACCGTTGCGCACGGTTCCGACAACCTTCGGTAAAACGGCCATAACTTTCCTCCCGGGTATCGAATCGCTTATATGACTACTTTTCGGATCGGCAACTCAGAGGCGCTCGTTGGGTTCAATCACCGAGGCGATCGGACACCGTTTTCGAGTTGAAATCTATCGTTTCGGCCACCAAAATTTAGATTCCTGCCGACGATTCACATTTTTTTGCCGCGACGTCTCCTGGATCACACGGCTCCTCTGAGGTCGAAGGTCGCATTTTTTTCAATCAGCCCTTCTCTCGCGGTCGAAGGTCCCGTCGACCGCGGCCCGACGGCTCCTACCCGCATCGTAAACGAGTCGCGCGAAAATGACCGATTTTGCACCCCTAACGAGTGCTGCTCCCACCCCTTCTACGGAAGAAATGGGCATAACTTTCCGCCCGGTATCAGAATAGCTTATGTACCGCACCTCGGAATCGTCTCTCCGAGCCGGTCGAGAAACGATAGTCTCGCGAAATTCGGAGCTCGTAGCTCGAAAAGCCACCTCGGGGCATGTGGTACTAGTACACCGTTTTTTGCACCCTTCGGTAAAACGTGGATATTTCCTCGCCCGGTGATCGGAACCGCCCGCGAGGCCCCAATTCTGAATCGGCACTCCGACCCGTCGGCCCTGGGCCGGACTCGGAGATTTCCGTCCGGCGCCCGGATTCCGCTCCCGGAGGGCGGCAGCAGCTCCCGTTGCGCACCGGATTCCGACATGCCTTCGGTAAAAACGGGCCATAACTTTCCGCCCGGGTATCGGAATCCCTTATATGACCACTTTTCAGAATCGGCACTCAGAGGCGCTCGTCGCATAAATTGCCGAGGCGATCGGACGCCGTTTTCTAGTCGAAAATCAATCGTTTCGGCCACCAAAATTTCGATTCCTGCCGGTGATTCCGTTTTTTGCCACGACATCTCCTGGATCACACGACTCCTCTGAGGTCGAGGTCGCATTTTTTTCAAAATCGACCCTTCTCGGCGGTCGAAGGTCGCCTTCGACGCGGCCCGACGGCTCCTGCCCGCGTCGTAAAGAGTGCGCGCGAAAATGCCGATTTCGCAACCCCTGACGGATTGCTCCCACCCCTTCTACGAAGAAATGGGCATAACTTTCCGCCCGGGTATCAAAATCGCTTATGTGACCAGTCTTCGGAATCGTCTCTCCGAGCCGATCAAGAAGACGCCAGTCTCTCGAAATTTTGGCCCGGCGCCCGAAAAGCACCTCGGGACGTTTGTACTAGTACCCGATTTTCGTTCCACTTTGATAAAACTGGATATTTCCTCGCCCGTTGATCGAAACCGCCCGCGAGGCCCCAATTCCGAATCGGCACTCCGACCCGGTCGGCCCTGGGCCGGACTCGGAGATTTCCGGTCCGGCGCCAGGATTCCGCTCCCGGAGGGCGGCAGCGGCTCCCGTTGCGCACGGATTCCGACACGCCTTCGGTAAAACGGCCATAACTTTCCGCCTGGGTATCGGAATCGCTTATATTACCACTTTTCGGAATCGGCACTCAGAGGCGCTTGTCGCAACTATTTCCGAGCGATCGGACGTCGTTTTAGAGTCGAAAATCCCTCGTTTCGGCCTCCGAAATTTCGTTCCTTTCGGCGATTCGCATTTTTTATCCACGACGTCTCCTGTATCACGCGGCTCCCCTGCGGGTCACCGCCCACAGTCGGCCCTTCTCGGCGGTTCGAAGGTCGCCGTCGACGCGGGCCGACGGCTCCTCCCCGCGTCGTAAACGAGGCGCGCGAAATATGCCGATTTCGCCACCGCCACCCCGGACGGATTGCTCCTACCCGTTCTACGGAAGAAATGGGCATAACTTTCCACCCGGTATCAGAATCGCTTCTGTGACCACTCTTCGGAATCGTCTCTCCAAGCCGTCCGAGAAGACGCCAGTCTCGTGAAATTCCGAGCCCGGTGCCCGAAAAGCAACCTCTTGGCGTGTGTACTACTACACCCCGATTTGCACCACTTCGGTAAAACGTGGATATTTCCTCGCCCGGGATCGGAACCGCCCGCTAGTCCCCAATTCCGAATCGGCACTCCGACCCGGTCGGCCCTGAGCCGGACTCGGAGATTTCCGGTCTGGCGCCCGGATTCCACTCCCGGAGGGCGGCAGCGGCTCCCGTTGCGCACGGATTCTGACACGCCTTCGGTAAAACGGCCATCACTTTCTGCCTGGGTATCGGAATCGCTTCTTTGACCACTTTTCGGAATCGGCACTCAGAGGCGCTTGTCGCTGTTGATTTCCGAGATGATCGGACGCCGTTTTTGAGTTGAAAATCCATCGTTTCGGCCTCCGAAATTTCGGTTCCTACCGGCGATTCGCGTTTTTTTGGGCCGCGACGTCACTTGATCACGCGGCTCCCATGCGGGGCCGTCGCCCACAGTCGGCCCTTCTCGGCGGTCGAAGGTCGCCGTCGACGCGGCCCGACAGCTCCTCCCCGCGTCGTAAACGAGTGCGCGCGAAAATGGCCGATTTCGCCACCCCTGACGGATTGCTCCCACCTCTTCTATGGAAGAAATGGGCATAACTTTCCGCCCGAGTATCAGAATCGCTTAGTGACCACTCTTCGAATCGTCTCTCCGAGCCGGACGTAAGACGCCAGTCTCGCGAAATTTCGAGCCCGGCGCCCGAAAAACCACGTGGCGTGTGTACTAGTACATCGTTTTTCGCACCACTTCGGTAAAATGTAGATATTTTCCTCGCCCGGTGATCGGAACTGCCACATGCCCCAATTCCGAATCGGCACCCCGACCCGTTGGCCCTGGGCCAGACTCGGAGATTTCCAGTACAGCGCCCGGATTCCGCTCCCGGAGGGCGGCAGCGGCTCCCGTTGCGCACGGATTCCGACACGCCTTCGGTAAAACGGCCATAACTTTCCGCCCGGGTATCGGAATACCTTATATGACCACTTTTCGGAATCGGCACTCAGAGTCGCTCTTCACCATTGATTGCCGAGGCGATCGGACGCCGTTTTCTAGTCGAAAATCAATCGTTTCGGCCACCAAAATTTCGATTCCTGCCGACGATTCACATTTTTTTGCCGCGACGTCTCCTGGATCACACGGCTCCTCTGAGGGCGAAGGTCGGCATTTTTTTCAAAATCAGCCCTTCTCTCCTCTCGCGGTCGAAGTCGTCCGTCGGCGCGACGCTCCCCGACGGCTCCTACCCGCATCGTAAACGAGTGCGCGCGAAAATGACCGATTTGCAACCCCTAACGATTGCTCCCCACCCTTCTACGGAAGAAATGGGCATAACTTTCCGCCCGGGTATCAGAATAGCTTATGTGACCGCACCTCGGAATCGTCTCTCCGAGCCGGTCGAGAAGACGATAGTCTCGCGAAATTCGGAGCTCGGAGCTCGAAAAGCCACCTCGGGGCATGTGTACTAGTACACCGTTTTTTGCACCACTTCGGTAAAACGTGGATATTTCCTCGCCCGGTGATCGGAACCGCCCGCGAGGCCCCAATTCTGAATCGGCACTCCGACCCGGTCGGCCCTGGGCCGGACTCGGAGATTTCCGATCCGGCGCCCGGATTCCGCTCCCGGAGGGCGGCAGCAGCTCCCGTTGCGCACGGATTCCGACATGCCTTCGGTAAAACGGCCATAACTTTCCGCCCGGGTATCGGAATCCCTTATATGACCACTTTTCAGAATCGGCACTCAGAGGCGCTCGTCGCATAAAATTGCCGAGGCGATCGGACGCCGTTTTCTAGTCGAAAATCAATCGTTTCGGCCACCAAAATTTCGATTCCTGCCGGTGATTCTCGTTTTTTTGCCACGACATCTCCTGGATCACACGACTCCTCTGAGGTCGAAGGTCGCATTTTTTTCAAAATCGACCCTTCTCGGCGGTCGAAGGTCGCCTTCGACGCGGCCCGACGGCTCCTGCCCGCGTCGTAAATGAGTGCGCGCGAAAATGGCCGATTTCGCAACCCCTGACGGATTGCTCCCACCCCTTCTACGAAGAAATGGGCATAACTTTCCGCCCGGGTATCAGAATCGCTTATTGACCAGTCTTCGGAATCGTCCTCCGAGCCGATCAAGAAGACGCCAGTCTCTCGAAATTTTGAGCCCGGCGCCCGAAAAGCACCTCGGGACGTTTGTACTAGTACACCGATTTTCGTTCCACTTTGATAAAACTTGGATATTTCCTCGCCCGGTGATCGAAACCGCCCGCGAGGCCCCAATTCCGAATCGGCACTCCACCCGGTCGGCCCTGGCCGGACTCGGAGATTTCCGGTCCTGCGCCAGGATTCCGCTCCCGAGGGCGGCAGCGGCTCCCGTTGCGCACGGATTCCGACACGCCTTCGGTAAAACGGCCATAACTTTCCGCCTGGGTATCGGAATCGCTTATATGACCACTTTTCGGAATCGGCACTCAGAGGCGCTTGTCGCAACTAGTTCCGAGGCGATCGGACGTCGTTTTAGAGTCGAAAATCCATCGTTTCGGCCTCCGAAATTTCAGTTCCTTTCGGCGATTCGCATTTTTTATCCACGACGTCTCCTGTATCACGCGGCTCCCCTGCGGGGTCACCGCCCACAGTCGGCCCTTCTCGGCGGTCGAAGGTCGCCGTCGACGCGGCCCGACGGCTCCTCCCCGCGTCGTAAACGAGTGCGCGCGAAAATTGCCGATTTCGCCACCCCGGACGGATTGCTCCTACCCGTTCTACGGAAGAAATGGGCATAACTTTCCACCCGGGTATCAGAATCGCTTATGTGACCACTCTTCGGACGTCTCTCCAAGCCGGTCGAGAAGACGCCAGTCTCGTGAAATTCCGAGCCCGGTGCCCGAAAAGCAACCTCGGGGCGTGTGTACTACTACACCGATTTTCGCACCACTTCGGTAAAACGTGGATATTTCCTCGCCCGGGGATCGGAACCGCCCGCGAGTCCCCAATTCCGAATCGGCACTCCGACCCGGTCGGCCCTGAGCCGGACTCGGAGATTTCCGCTGGCGCCCGATTCCACTCCCCGGAGGGCGGCAGCGGCTCCCGTTGCGCACGGATTCTGACACCCTTCGGTAAAACGGCCATCACTTTCTGCCTGGGTATCGGAATCGCTTCTTTGACCACTTTTCGGAATCGGCACTCAGAGTCGCTGTCGCTGTGATTTCCGAGATGATCGGACGCCGTTTTTGAGTTGAAAATCCATCGTTTCGGCCTCCGAAATTTCGGTTCCTACCGGCGATTCGCGTTTTTTTGCCGCGACGTCACCTTGATCACGCGGCTCCCATGCGGGGCCGTCGCCCACAGTCGGCCCTTCTCGGCGGTCGAAGGTCGCCGTCGACGCGGCCCGACAGCTCCTCCCCGCGTCGTAAACGAGTGCGCGCGAAAATGGCCGATTTCGCCACCCCTGACGGATTGCTCCCACCCTCTTCTATGGAAGAAATGGGCATAACTTTCCGCCCGAGTATCAGAATCGCTTATGTGACCACTCTTCGGAATCGTCTCTCCGAGCCGGACGAGAAGACGCCAGTCTCGCGAAATTTCGAGCCCGGCGCCCGAAAAACCACGTTGGGCGTGTGTACTAGTACATCGATTTTCGCACCACTTCGGTAAAATGTAGATATTTCCTCGCCCGGTGATCGGAACTGCCCACGATGCCCCAATTCCGAATCGGCACCCCGACCCGGTTGGCCCTGGCCAGACTCGGAGATTTCCAGTACAGCGCCCGATTCCGCTACCCGAGGGCGGCAGCGGCTCCCGTTGCGCACGGATTCCGACACGCCTTCGGTAAAACGGCCATAACTTTCCGCCCGGCTATCGGAATACCTTATATGACCACTTTTCGGAATCGGCACTCGAGTCGCTCTTCACCATTGATTGCCGACGATCGGACGCCGTTTTCTAGTCGAAATCAATCGTTTCGGCCACCAAAATTTCGATTCCTGCCGACGATTCACATTTTTTGCCGCGACGTCTCCTGGATCACACGGCTCCTCTGAGGTCGAAGGTCGCATTTTTTTTCAGAAACGTCCCTTCTCGGCGGTCGAAGGTCGCCGTCGACGCGGCCCGACGGCTCCTACCCGCATCGTAAATGAGTGCGCGCGAAAATGGCCGATTTTGCAACCCCTGACCTTGCCCCACCCCATCTACGGAAGAAATGGGCATAACATTCCGCCCGGTATTAGAATAGCTTATGTGACCACTCTTCGGAATCGTCTCTCCGAGCCGGTCGATAAGACGCTAGTCTCGCGAAATTCCGAGCCCGCCGCCCGAAAAGCCACCTCGGGGCGTGTGTACTAGTACACCCGATTTTTGCACCACTACGGTAAAACGTGGATATTTCCTCGCCCGTGATCGGACCGCCCGCGAGCCCCCAATTCTGAATCGGCACTCCGACCGGTCGGCCCTGGGCCGGACTCGGAGATTTCCGGTCTGGCGCCCGGATCCGCTCCCGGAGGGCGGCAGCGGCTCCCGTTGCGCACGGATTCCGACACGCCTTCGGTAAAACGGCCATAACTTTCCGCCTGGGTATCGGAATCGCTTATATGACCACTTTACGGGATCGGCACTCATAGGCGCCGTGTCGCTATTAATAGCCGAGGCGATCGGACGCCGTTTTCGAGTTAAAATCCATCGTTTCGGCCTCCGAAATTTCAGTTCTTTCGGCGATTCGCGTTTTTTTGCCGCGATGTCTCCTGGATCACACGGCTCCCCTGCGGGGCCACCGCCCACAGTCGGCCCTTCTCGGCGGTCGAAGTCGCCGTCGACGCCGCCCGACGCCTCCTACCCGCGTCGTAAACGAGTGCGCGCGAAAATTGCCGATTTCGCAACCCCTGACGGATTGCTCCCACCCCTTCTACGGAAGAAATGGGCATAACTTTCCGCCCGGATATCAGAATAGCTTATGTGACCGCTCTTCGGAATCGTCTCTCCGAGCCGGTCGAGAAGACGCTAGTCTCGCGAAATTCCGAGCTCGGAGCTCGAAAAGCCATCTCGGGGCGTGTGTACTAGTACATCGTTTTTTGCACGACTTCGGTAAAACGTGGATATTTCCTCGCCCGGTGATCGGAACCGCCCGCGAGGCCCCAATTCTGAATCGGCACTCCGACCCGGTCGGCCCTGGGCCGGACTCGGAGATTTCCGATCCGGCGCCCGGATTCCGCTCCCGGAGGGCGGCAGCAGCTCCCGTTGCGCACGGATTCCGACACGCCTTCGGTAAAACGGCCATAACTTTCCGCCCGGGTATCGGAATCCCTTATATGACCACTTTTCAGAATCGGCACTCAGAGGCGCTCGTCACTCATGAATGCCGAGGCGATCGGACGCCGTTTTCGATTTAAAAATCCATCGTTTCGGCCTCCGAAATTTCAGTTCCTTTCGGCGATTCGCGTTTTTTTGCCGCGACGTCTCCTGGATCACGCGGCTCCCCTGCGGGCCGCCGCCCACAGTCGGCCCTTCTCGCCGGTCGAAGGTCGCCGTCGACGCGGCCCGATGCCTCCTACCCACGTCGTAAACGAGTGCGCGCGAAAATGGCCGATTTCGCAACCCCTGACGGATTGCTCCCACCCCTTCTACGGAAGAAATGGGCATAACTTTCTGCCCGGGTATCAGAATCGCTTATGTGACCACTCTTCGGAATCGTCTCTCTTAGCAGGTCAAGAAGACGCCAGTCTCGCTAAATTTTAACCCGGAGCCCGAAAAGCCACCTCGGGGCGTGTGTACTAGTACACCGATTTTCGCACCACTTCGGTAAAACGTGGATATTTCCTCGCCCGGTGATCGAAACCGCCCGCGAGGCCCCAATTCCGAATCGGCACCCGACCCGGTCGGCCTTGGGCGGGACTCGGAGATTCCGGTCCGGCGCCCGGATTCCGCTCCCTTAGGGCGGCAGCGGCTCCGTTGCGCACGGATTCCGACACGCCTTCGGTAAAACGGCCATAACTTTCCGCCCGGGTATCGGAATCGCTTATATGACCACTTTCGGAATCGGCACTCAGAGGCGCTTGTCATAGTCGATTTCCGACGCGATCGGACGCAGTTTTCGAGTTGAAAATCCATCGTTTCGGCCTCCGAAATTTCAGTTCCTTTCGGCGATTCGCGTTTTTTTGCCGCGACGTCTCCTGGATCACGCGGCTCCCCTGCGGGACGCCGCCCACAGTCAGCCCTTCTCGGCGGTCGAAGGTCGCCGTCGACGTGGCCCGACGGCTCCTCCCGCATCGTAACGAGTGCGCGCGAAAATGGCCGATTTCGCCACCCCTGACGGATTGCTCCCACCCCCTTCTACGGAAGAAATGGGCATAACTTTCCGCCCGAGTATCAAATCGCTTATGTGACCACTCTTCGGAATCGTCTCTCCGAGCCGGTCGAGAAGACGTCAGTCTCGTGAAATTCCGAGCTCGGCGCCCGAAAAGCCACCTTGGGGCGTGTGTACTAGTACATCGATTTTCGAACCACTTCGGTAAAACGTGGATATTCCTCACCCGTGATCGGAACCGCCCGCGAGGTCCCAATTCCGAATCGGCACTCCGACCCGGTCGGGCCCTGGGCCAGACTCGGAGTTTCCGGTCCGGCGCCCGATTCCGCTCCCGGAGGTGGCAGCGACTCCCGTTGCGCACGGATTCCGACATGCCTTCGGTAAAACGGCCATAACTTTCCGCCTGGGTATCGGAATCGCTTATATGACCACTTTTCCGGAATCGATACTCAGAGGCGCTCGTTGGCTTCGATTGCCGAGGCGATTGGACACACCGTTTTCGAGTCGAAAATCTATCGTTTCGGCCACCAAATTTCGATTCCGCCGACGATTCCACGTTTTTTTACCGCGACGTCTCCTGATCACACGGCTCCTCTGAGGTCGAAGTCGCGTTTTTTTTCAGAATCGGCCCTTCTCGGCAGTCGAAGGTCGCCGTCGACGCGGCGCGACGACTCCTACCCGCGTCGTCAAAAACGAGTGCGCGCGAAAATGGCCGATTTTGCAACCCCTGACAGATTGGCCACCCACCCCTTCTAGGAAGAAATGGGCATAACTTTCCGCCCGGTTATCAGAATCGCTTATGTGACCACTCTTCGGAATCGTCTCTCCCGAGCCGGTCGAGAAGACGCCAGTCTCGTGAAATTCCGAGCCCGGCGCCCGAAAAGCCACCTCGGGCGTGTGTACTAATACACCGATTTTCGCACCAGTTCGGTAAAACGTGGATATTTCCTCGCCAGGTGATCGAAACCGCCCGCGAGTCCCCAATTCCGAATCGGCACTCCGACCGTCGGTCTTGGGCCGGACTCAGAGATTTTCGGTCCGGCGCCCGGATTCCGCTCCTCGAGGGCGGCAGCGGCTCCCGTTGCGCACGGATTCCGACACGCCTTCCACTACAAGAAAATTATGTTTTAGCGACGACATTTAGCGACGGCCATTTTGTCATCGCTAATCCGTCGCTAATTAGCAACAGAATAGCGACCGCTTCGTTTCCGTCCCTAACTTAGTCTTCGGCGGTGGATTAGCGACAGGAAATGGTTGCCGCTATGTCTGCCGCTACTTAGCTTCGCAATAGCGATGGAAATTTTTGTTGTCGCTATTCCGTCGCTAAGTTTTTGCAATCCCGCCCACCCTTTTTCCCCTCCCACCGCCCTTCCGTCGAAACCCCCCCATTTCCCCCTTCTCTTCTTCCCCTCCCTCCTTTAAACCCGGCTTCCCCCATTTGCCCCTTCTCTTCTTCCCTCCCTCCTGTCAAAGCCGTCTGCCGCCATCTTGAAGCTCCCTCGCCCGTCGCCGGAGACACGCCGCCGCCGTTGTCCCTCACCAAGCGTCCTGCAACCATCCCCCCATCGAGCATCCCGTCACCATTGCCATCGCAATCGCCGTAAGTCTCTCTCTCTCTCTCTCTCTCCAACGCCCCCTCACCCCGTCACCGTCCACCCTTTTGCCGGCCTGTGCGCCCCCTCCCTCTGCCACTCTGCAACCCTCCCCTCTCTCTCTCGTGTGCCAAACCCCCACGGTCTCCCTCCTCCTCCCCTCCGCCGGCCTGTGCACCCCTCCCTCTGCACCCTACAACCCTCTCTCTCTCTCTCTCCCTCTCCCTTGCCAGCACCCCCTCACCCTGTCGCCGTCCTCCCCTCCGCCGGCGTGTGCCCCCCTCCCTCTGCACCTGCAACCCCCCTCTCTCCCTCGCGCGCCAGCACCCCCTCAGACGATCGCCCTTTTCCCCTTTGTCGGCCTGTGCACCCCCTCCCTCTGCCCCCCCTCCCCCCGTCGCCCCCTCCCCCCCTCTGCTGGCCTGTGCCCCCCCCCCTCTGCACCCTACAATCCCCTCTCTCTCTCTCTCTCTCGCTAGCGCCCCCTCACCCATTCGCCCCTTCTCCCCTCACCGGCTTGTATCCCCCTCCCTCTGCGCCTTCAACTCTCTCTCACTCGCCAGTGCCCCCTCACCCCGTAGTCCCCCCCCCGTTGACCAGTTGCCGCCCCTTCCCTCCGCACCTATTGTGAGTCTAAACTTGTCAGATAATGGGCCCCACCTGGAGAAAACTTGAGGAGGAGGATCCTGGCGGAGGACTTGAAGATGTTGCCTCCGTTGGATGCCAGTGCTGAAACCTGCGCCTGGGAGACGTGGCTTCATAACCGGCCCGAGGAGGAACGCCACTCTTCTGCCGATCATGGGTCCCGAAGAAGGGAGACATGAAGTGAGACCTCGATTCCTTCCTTAGCGTCTCTTTGAGGATTTGGTTAATTTTTCTTTATTTTTTTTTCAAAGGTTTCGGAGGACTTGGTTCCTCCTTTTGACCTGCTCCAATTCGGGAGTCGGTTTTGTTTGCAATCGTTTGATAGCTTAGATTTTATTTTCCGTTGCTTGTTTGTTGTATCGATCGGCTGATTTGACTATCATTTGGTTTGCCATTTTTTTTTTCAAATGGACCATTTCCTGCAAAATGCCTGATGTATTTTTGTAGTTTCTTATAGAGACGAGGCTGAGAAAAGATTAAGAACTATTAATCGTAGCTAAGAATGCTCTTTCTCGAGGTTTTTTTCATTGTTTGTTTTTTTGGTTTAAGTGACCAAAGTTTGTTCTTTTTTTTTTTTTTTCCAATCACCATTTCAATTGCTAACTACATACTAGCTCTATCTGTGCCATTCTGCGTACTGAAGAAGTGTTGTTGGTTAGAAAATAAAGCAGAGCCTGATTACTTTTACCAAATTTAAGAATTACAAAGGTTGGACATGGGGTTGATGTCTCTACATTCAACAAATGAAACTGATATTATTCTGAGAAAAATTGGAAATTGTGCAGATTTCTGAACCCTGAACCTTGTTAGTGGCTGTTTTCTAGCGACACTCTGGGTTTTATCTGCTTTCCTCTTGACTGCGTAAATTATTTGAATGGTTTGCTTGGTTCTTGTATATGCAGCAATGGCAGGCATGACCGGACAAGGGCAGTAGAGATACTGGTGAAGGACCTGAAGGTGTTTTCATCTTTCAATGATGATCTCTTCAAGGAGATTACCCAGCTTCTCACTCTAGACAACTTCATGTATGTTGGGCCTTGACACTTCTCCTGTCATGAAGGGTCTTGCACTAGGAACTAGAAAATTAATGTGCAGCACAAATTTACCTCCTCTTTTCCATTGTAATTATGATCCCTTCTTATACAATGCTATGAATTACCAGGAAATGAACAGCTATCGAAGTATACGGGGACACAAAGTCTGCGCCCTCTTAAACCTTTGTTACTCTAATAATCAACATGTTTAAGAAAGGTAAATTGTTTGCACCACAATGAGGCAACATCATTCTTGCTCAGGTACCACCCCGCTAACAAGATTGTTCTCTCTAACATTTCTTTCCATTTATGCTAAACTAAACAGTGCCTGACTTGTATAATTGTCACAAATCTCAACCCATATCTTGTACCAGATCGAACAATACGGTGATGTCGAACATTACTACGGGGATGCCGGGAGATCATTGGCAGTGGTGCGCAAAATTGGCTGGATCTCTCGAGATCGGTGTGCCTAGGTCATGTGTAAACTAAGGATGCCCCAAGCCCACGGTTAGTTTTTTTCTTGATCATGTCTACTAATATATAGAAAGTGCAAGTGTTTTTTTTTTTCTGTTTTAAATTTTACAGCTTACTAAGATATGCTGATGTTTGCATTATAATCATCATAGCTTACTAAGATATGCTAACAAGCCTTCTTCCATCTGATTCTTAATACTTTTTTCAAACCTTCTGCAGGTGTTTGCCATCCTATATTGACTTGTTATTTGTCAATTTTCTTGCATCAGGTTTTGTTTCAACTGTATAGTCCACTACAATATCCTGTGACTGCTGTCCAGTGGCATCCAGAGGTATTTCAAATATACTACCCCATCTTTGACCCTAGAAAGTGCAGTGCCACTTTTGCTCACGACTGGGCCACCATATTTGGCCTTATTGTTTGTATATGTTATATTGTAGAATGTGAATGTGTTCATGCATTTCATTTTTTTTACAGGATGTGAATGTGGTGGGGGGGTGGGGGCACTGGACGGAGGGGAGGGCTGATGTCAGATAGTAACTTCCCTTTCCCTTCCATGGAGAGGATGCTAAAGATGAAATATCTGTAAGTTTATGAATGATATACTTTACGAGAAGCATACATATTTTCCTTAACTATTTGCTGACATGTGCAATTCTGGGAAATTTGTTTCAGGGTTCTCCGAAATTGCTCATTATCTGGTCAAATCCCTAAATATATTCAAATGATGGAGAGCTAAAGACCCTGTATGGCTCTTTGCAATACCTATTTCCACAGTTGATGCATTTATAATATGTCTTTGCAAAGATGGTAGAATAAACATAGCAGCTGCGATTTTTTGTACACACCTATGAAATAAAAGAAGAAAATCTCAACACGAGTTTTTTTGCACCTTGAGAAATCCAAAAAATTTTAAAAAAAAAGTAAAAAGGCTCCCTATCCTAAGCCCAATTTATTAAAAACAATCATGTCATATGCATGGATGAAAGATCTGAACCAAATTTTGATGATTCCATTGAATTTCATCTGTGTTCTTTTTGCCCATCATACTGAAAGATTCTATCTCTGCCCTGTACCTCCAACTCAACTCAATCTCAGAGATGATCCATTAGTTGTCTCATGTGCAAATATCCTCGTAGAATTAGATGTCTGCCAATTCCAGGTTACCTAAACAGAATCCTTAGATCACCAGTTACATTAGTTCTGCAAATAAGAAGAAATGTGGGCTGCTATGTCAGTCTAGCATATAACATAATGAAAATACCTGGCAGACTTCTTATATACAACATTACAGAATTCTTCACATGGCACCAGGTCAGTCTCTTGAGACTTCTAACCAATTCGCACTCAACTTGCTTTGATCTTGCTTCTATTATGACAAGGCTTCCAGGTTTGTATCACTTTCCTGCCATGTCTTTTCCTATTCTTCCCTTTTGCAGTAGGATGCTTATATATATATATATATATATATATTATATATATATAATATAGATATCCTTTCTTATACTTGTCTTAGGATGCTGTAGTGGGTTATGCCTAACTTTATGGTGAATGAAGGGTTAAACTTACATGCAAGCAAATCCAAAAGAATTGCACATTTAGATCAGTCCTTGATCAACTTACATGTCCTGAACTTGAAAGTAAATTGCTGTTTGAGATCATTTGTGTGTTTCTTCTTTTTGTTGTCTCCAAGAATTAAAATCATGTTTTGGCATGTCAGAGCTGATTATAGTCCCAAAATGAGTTATTGGATCAAGAATTTATGTTGAAGGGGAGATGGTTTTCCAGAGAAAGGATGTACAGGTATATGTTCAGTTCTATCTAAGGAAAAAAATTACTTGGTTGTTGCTTCTTGAAACAAAGTTTGTCTTTATGTTCCATGACTTTCTTATTTGACGAGGAAAGAAACAACATTCCGATTTGCATGAGTATCCTAACCTGCTCAAATGATCTCCCAGAGGAAGTACAATGAGATAGTCACAAGCATTATGTATTTCAATATTCCACAAAGATGTTTATTTTTATATGGGCACAGTGTGGCTCATGAACAAAAATGGGCACACGTGTGGCTCATGAACAACTATTTTCATGATGCACTTTATTTTTCATCTGCAGTTCAGTGAAATTATGAAATTCTAAAGGGTACCAGGGCATTCCCTGAAATTGCAAGATCAGCAGTGGACCTAGTTTACCTAATGGCTCTGGTATCATATTTCTGAGCTAAGTGCCAACCCAACCTAAAGTTAGTGAGTAGGGAGGCGTAGAACTAATATGGGCACAGTGTGGCTCATGAACATCAGTGCGCAACAACATAGAAGAAAAATGGCTAGCAGTCATATAAGAAACTTTCACGTGGTTTCAAAAATTGTTGAACTGATTGGACAATTATATCATGAATCTGTGATGTGAACTGGTCCCATGGATCCCCTTATCTGATTTTGAGGGTTTTGACCCTTGTTCTGATTTCTTCCAAATGATTGTTTCCTCTCATATGAAGGCAGTATTGAAAAAGAACAAAGAAGAATAAATCAGTCAGAGCAGACTTGGAAAAGTCATTGTTGGCTGGTCTGATGTGATTGTGGATCCTTGTAAATAAGGTGGTATCCAGTATTCAATTAAACATATGGAAAAGTTGAGAACTAATGATTTTTTGCAATTCTTTACTTTAAAGGTTACAGTATATAGGAAGTTTACTGGAAGGAATTGCTACTTAGAACTATATGATTTTTTGTTACATTTCATGTATTACATGACGAGAAGATCACATTCTTATTTTATATAATGAATAAGCAAGTGAATTTTGTTATGAGGTATATATCTTTGGAAATATGAAGTATTCCTCATGATCATCATTTTGATTTTTCTACATTTGAGACTGCTGCAGTATGATGCCTGATGTCAAAATCTTATGTGTAATTATTTTTTTCTATTCATAATCTTTGGCGGCAACATTTTGACTCATCCTACTCGGCCACTGACAGTTCAATGTTCTGTGGCAAGGTTAAGAATGGTAAAGGGAATGTGTCGCAGTGTAGTCATTACGTGCCTCTCTCTGATCCTGAAAGAGACCACTTCCCTGTGTGATATACTGCCATGGAACAGGTAATTGTGAAGTCCGGACACTGTGATGCACTTTCCTTTCTCCGATAGGAGTCTGATAGGTGGATACCTTTGTAGTTATGTGTCTCGGATAAGTTGGATGCCTGTCTGGCTTTGCTCTGTGCTAGCATTTGCATATTCCATGGTTGGACTGGTCCCAAAAATAACTTAAGGTTGCTATTTTATCTTCACAGTCTTGTTTAACACTTAGAAGTTTTCCTTCTCTGTATCACAATGATTGTTGGTGTTTTTTTTCATCTTACAGAATGATTTTTCTGCAGTGCTTGTATGCTGCAGAAGCCATCTAACACATGGACAGGTGTCCAGATGATGCTTCTACCTCACAACCACCTCTTCCATATCTAAATAGCTTCCACAACCTGTACATCAGAAAGCAAGTGATTAGTTGATCTACGATCGTTCTACAGAATATATGTGTGAGGAATTCCTGAGGAATTGTTTTTTTTAATTTTAGTCTAGTATTCTTTGACTTAACTATGTTGTCTTATAATATAAAAGTATGTCCTTTACATCGACAACAAAATGTTTTGAAGGATCTTTTTAGTTTTAAGTCTCTCAATCCTTTAGAATTAGCTTTTAATAATCTACAAGTTTTTATGTGAAATAATCCTCTTATTTCTTCTTCATAGTCATACATGTCTAATAATTATTTTTTGCCCGGCTAACAGTGATGCAGATGTCGAAGACCACGAGACTCATCTTGCAGACGATTAAGAGTCTTGTCATTTGACTTCTCCATTCTTATCTTCTTCATTATCTATGTAATATTTTTGTGACTTTTTGCAAATATTTAATAGATATTTAAATTAGTGTGAAATGTTTAAATTTTATTTATATTGTAAAATGATTGCTTATCTCTTTTTCATATACATACATGTCTAATATTATTTTATGCTTGCAGACCATTGGAGAATAGCTTAGCAGCGATGCAATGGAGACACCACTACGAGACTCGTTTGTAGAGGATTAGGAGTCTCTCTCATATGAATTTTCTATTTTATCTCTTTCATTATCTATGTAAACACTTTTGTAATTTGTTGTCAAACATTTAATAAATATTTGTGTTGGTTTGAATGGTTAAATTTTACTTATGTGATTTTGTTGTGTGTGAATGGTGATTGTGATATATTTAAATTTTAGTTATTATTATATGAAGGTATAGAGGTGTATGAATTGTAAACAGGTGTAAGAAATGAATATATTTTTAGAATGTATTATTATGCTATTTTATTTAGTTAGCGACGGAATTGAATCCATCGTTAACATCCGCAGCTATTTCAGCGGCCGTGTTCGGGTACGAGATAGTCGCTAAGCCGTCGCTAATTTAGAGACGGAATAGCGACAGATAAGCTGTCGCTGGTATTGGTGCCGCCTAAATTGCGTCAGCTTTCGCGACAACCGGTTACCGTCGCTATCCGTCGCTATTGGCGACGGCGTGGCGACCACCCCACCGCCGCTAATTACGTCCAATATATAGCTCCGACTAATTCTGTCGCTATGTTGTCGCTAGTCTGTCGCTAAAATGGTTTAGCGCAGACTAGCGAACAGCATAGCGACGGATAGGGTCTGTCGCTAAATAGTCTTTTTCTTGTAGTGTTCGGTAAAACGACCATAACTTTCCGCCGGGTATCGGAATCGCTTATATGACCACTTTTCGAATCGGCACTCAGAGGCGCTTGTCGCTTTAAAATGCCGGGCGATCGGATGCCGTTTTCGAGTTGAAAAATCCATCGTTTGGCCTCCGAAATTTCAGTTCCTTTCGGCGATTCGCATTTTTTTGCCGCGACATCTCCTGGATCACGCGGCTCCCATGCGGGGCCGCCGCCCAACCAGTCGCCTTTCTCGGCGGTCGAAGTCGCCTTCGACGCGGCTCGACGGCACCTCCCCGCGTCGTAAACGGTGCGCGCGAAAATAGCCGATTTTTGCCACCCTGACGGATTGCTCCCACCCCTTCTACTACGGAAGAATGGGCATAACTTTCCACCCGGGGATCAGAATCGCTTATGTGACCACTCTTCGGAATCGTCTCTCCGAGCCGGTCGAGAAGACGCCAGTCTCCGCAAAATCCGAGCCCGGCGCCCGAAAAGCCACCTCGGGGCGTGGTACTAGTACACCGATTTTCGCACCACTTCGGTACAACGTAGATATTTCCTCCCCCGGTGATCGGACCCGCCCGCAAGGCCCCAATTACGAATCGGCACTCCGACCCGGTCGGCCCTGGGCCAGACTCGGAGATTTCCGTTCCGGCGCCCGGATTCCGATCCCGGAGGGTGGCAGCGGCTCCCGTTGCGCACGGATTCCGACACGCCTTCGGTAAAACGGCCATAACTTTCCGCCCGGGTATCGGAATCGCGTATATGACCACTTTTCGGAATCGGTACTCAGAGGCGCTCGTTGGCTTCAAATGCCAAGGCGATCGGACGCCGTTTTTGAGTCGAAAATCTATCGTTTCGCCACCAAAATTTCGATTCCTGCCGACGATTCCGTTTTTTTTTTTGCGGCGACGTCTACTGGATCACACGGCTCCTCTGAGGTCGAAGGTCGCATTTTTTTTCAGAATCGGCCCTTCTCGGCGGTCGAAGGTCCCGCCGTCGACGCGGCTCGACGGCTCCTACCCGCGTCGTAAACGCGTGCGCGCGAAAATGGCCGATTTTGCAACCCCTGACGGATTGCCTCCACCCCTTCTACGGAAGAAATGGGCATAACTTTCCGCCCGGGTATCAGAATCGCTTATGTGACCACTATTCGGATCGTCTCTCCGAGCCGGTCGAGAAGACGCCAGTAGTCTCGCGAAATTCCGAGCCCGGCGCCCAAAAAGCCACCTCGGGGCGTGTGTACTAGTACACCGATTTTCGCACCATTTCGGTAAAACGTGATATTTCCTCGCCCAGTGATCGGAACCGCCGCGAGGCTCCAATTCCGAATCGGCACTCCGACCCGGTCGGCCCTGGGCCGGACTCGGAGATTTCCGGTCCGGAGCCCAGTTTCCGCTCCAGGAGGGCGGCAGCGTTGCGCACGGATTCCGACACGCCTTCGGTAAAACGGCCATAACATTTCGTCCGGGTATCGAAATCGCTTATATGACGAGTTTTCGGAATCGGCACTTAGAGGCGCTCGTCCCCTTCAATTGCCGAGGCGATCGGACGCCGTTTTCGAGTCAAAATCAATCGTTTCGGCCACCAAAACTTCGAATCCTGCCGACGATTCACTTTTTTTTGCCGCGACGTCTCCTGGATCACACGGCTCCTCTGAGGTCGAAGGTCACGTTTTTTTCAGAATCGGCCCTTTTCAGCGGTCGAAGGTCGCCGTCGACGCGGCCCGACGGCTCCTACCCTCGTCGTAAACGAGTGCGCGCGAAAATGGCAGATTTTGCAACCCCTACGGATTGCTCCCACCCCTTCTACGGAAGAAATGGGCATAACTTTCAGCCCGGGTATCAGAATCGCTTATGTGACCACTCTTCGGAATCGTCTCTCCGAGGCGGTCGAGAAGACGCCAGTCTCGCGAAATTCCGAGCCCAGCGCCCAAAAAGCCACTCGAGGCGTGTGTACTAGTACACCGATTTTCGCACCACTTATGTAAAACGTGGATATTTCCTCGCCCGGTGATCGGAACCGCCCGCGAGGCCCCATTCCGAATCGGCACTCCGACCCGGTCGCCCTGGGCCGGACTCGGAGATTTCCGGTCCAACGCCCGGATTCGTTCCCGAGGGCAGCAGCGTTGCGCACGGATTCCGACACGCCTTCGGTAAAACGGCCATAACTTTCCGCCCGGGTATCGAAATCGCTTATATGACCTCTTTTCGGAATCGGCACTTAGAGGCGCTCGTCGCCTCTATCGCCGAGGCGATCGGACGCCGTTTTCGAGTCGAAAATCAATCGTTTCGGCCACCAAAATTTCGATTCCTGGACGATTGACATTTTTTGGCCGCGACGTCTCCTGGATCACACGGCTCCTCTGAGTCAAAGGTCGCATTTTTTTCAGAATCGGCCCTTCTCGGCGGTCGAAGCGCCGTCGACGCGGTCCGCGGCTCTTACCCGCGTCGTAAACTGTGCGCGCCAAAATGGCCGATTTCGCAACCCCTGACGGATTGCTCCCACCCCTTTTACGGAAGAAATGGGCTAACTTTCCGCCCAGGTATCTGAATCGCTTATGTGACGACTCTTCGGATCGTCTCTCGTCTCTCCGAGCCGGTCGAGAAGACGCCAGTCTCGCGAAATTCCGAGCCCGGCGCCCGAAAAGCCACCTCGGGGCGTGTGTACTAGTACACCGATTTTCGCACCACTTTGGTAAAACGTGGATATTTCCTCGCCCGGTGATCGGAACCGCCCGCGAGGCCCCAATTCCGAATCGGCACTCCGACCCGATCGGCCCAGAGCCGGACTCGGAGATTTCGGTCCGGCGCTCGGATTCCGCTCCCGGAGGGCGGCAGCGGCTCCCGTTGCGCACGGATTCCGACACGCCATCGGTAAAACGGCCATACCTATCCGCCTGGGTATCGGAATCGCTTGTATGACCACTTTTCGGAATCGGCACCCAGAGGCGCTTGTCGTCTATTGCCGAGGTGATCGTACGCCGTTTTCCAGTCGATAATCCTTCGTTTCGTCCTCCGAAATTTCGGTTCCTACCGGCGATTCGCATTTTTTTGCCGCGACGTCACCTGGATCACGTGGCTCCCCTGCGGGGCCGCCGCACACAGTCGGCCCTTCTCGGCGGTCGAAGGTCGCCGTCGACGCGGCCCGACGGCTCCTCCCCGCGTCGTAAACGAGTGCGCGCAAAAATGGCCGATTTCGCCACCCATGACGGATTGCTCCCACCCCCTTCTACTTAAGAAATGGGCATAACTATCCGCCCGGTATTCAGAATCGCTTATGTGACCAATCTTCGAATCGTCTCTCCGAGCCGGTCGAGAAGACGCCCAGTCTCCAGCAATTCTGAGCCCGGCTCCCGAAAAACCACCTTGGGCGTGTGTACTAGTACATCGATTTTGCACCACTTCGGTAAAACGTGGATATTTCCTCGCCCGGTGATCGGAACCGCCGCGAGGCCCAAATTCCGAATCGGCACTCCGACCCGGTCGGCCCTGGGCCGGACTCGGAGATTTCCGGTCCGGCGCCCGGATTCCGCTCCAGGAGGGCGGCAGCGGCTCCCGTTGCGCACGGATTCCGACCACGCCTTCGGTAAAACGGCCATACTTTCCGCCGGGTATCGGAATCGCTTATATGACCACTTTTCGGAATCGGCACTCAGAGGCGCTCGTCGTTTTTGATAGCCGAGGCGATCGGACGCCGTTTTCGAGTCGAAAATCAATCGTTTCGGCCACCAAAATTATGTTTCCTGCCGACGATTCACGTTTTTTTACTGCGACGTCTCCTGGATCACACGGCTCCTCTGAGGTCGAAGGTCGCATTTTTTTCAGAATCGGCCCTTCTCGGCGGTCGAAGGTCGCCGTCGACGCGGCCCGACGGCTCCTACCCGCGTCGTAAACGAGTGCGCGCGAAAATGGCCGATTTCGCAACCCCTGACGGATTGCTCCCACCCCTTCTACGGAAGAAATGGGCATAACTTTCCGCCCGGGTATCAGAATCGCTTATGTGACCACTCTTCGGAATCGTCTCTCCGAGCCGGTCGAGAAGACGCCAGTCTCATGAAATTCCGAGCCCGGCGCCCAAAAAGCCCCCTCGGGGAGTGTGTACTAGTACACCGATTTTTGCACCACTTCGGTAAAACGTGGATATTTCCTCGCCCTGTGATCGGAACCGCCCGTGAGGCCCCAATTCAGAATCGGCACTCCGACCCGGTCGGCCCTGGGCTGGACTCGGAGATTTCCGATCCGGCGCCCGGATTCCGCTCCCGGAGGGCGGCAGCGGCTCCCGTTGCGCACGGATTCCGACACGCCATCGGTTAAACGGCCATACCTATCCGCCTGGGTATCGGAATCGCTTGTATGACCACTTTTCGGAATCGGCACTCAGAGGCGCTTGTCGTCGATTGCCGAGGTGATCGTACGCCATTTTCGAGTCGATAATCCTTCGTTTCGGCCTCCGAAATTTCGGTTCCTACCGGCGATTCGCATTTTTTTGCCGCGACGTCACCTGGATCACGCGGCTCCCCTGCGGGGCCGCCGCACACAGTCGGCCCTTCTCGCGGTCGAAGGTCGCCGTCGACGCGGCCCGACGGCTCCTCCCCGCGTCGTAAACGAGTGCGCGCAAAATGGCCGATTTCGCACCCCTGACGGATTGCTCCCACCCCCTTCTACTTAAGAAATGGGCATAACTATCCGCCCGGGTATCAGAATCGCTTATGTGACCACTCTTCGGAATCATCTCTCCGAGCCGGTCGAGAAGACGCCAGTCTCGCAAAATTCTGAGCCCGGCTCCCGAAAAACCACCTTGGGCGTGTGTACTAGTACATCGATTTTCGCACCACTTCGGTAAAACGTGGATATTTCCTCGCCCGGTGATCGGAACCGCCCGCGAGGCCCAAATTCCGAATCGGCACTCCGACCCGGTCGGCCCTGGGCCGGACTCGGAGATTTCCGGTCCGGCGCCCGGATTCCGCTCCAGGAGGGCGGCAGCGGCTCCCGTTGCGCACGGATTCCGACACGCCTTCGGTAAAACGGCCATAACTTTCCGCCCGGGTATCGGAATCGCTTATATGACCACTTTACGGAATTGGCACTCAGAGGCGCTCGTCGTGTTCAAAAGCCGAGGCGATCGGACGCCGTTTTCGAGTCGAAAATCAATCGTTTCGGCCACCAAAATTATGTTTCCTGCCGACGATTCACGTTTTTTTACCGCGACGTCTCCTGGATCACACGGCTCCTCTGAGGTCGAAGGTCGCATTTTTTTCAGAATCGGCCCTTCTCGGCGGTCGAAGTCGCCGTCGACGCGGCCCGACAGCTCCTACCCGCGTCGTAAACGTGCGCGCGAAAATGGCCGATTTCGCAACCCCTGACGGATTGCTCCCACCCCTTCTACGGAAGAAATGGGCATAACTTTCCGCCCGGTAATCAGAATCGCTTATGTGACCACTCTTCGGAATCGTCTCTCCGAGCCGGTCGAGAAACGCCAGTCTCATGAAATTCCGAGCCCGGCGCCCAAAAGCCCCCTCGGGGAGTGTGTACTAGTACACCGATTTTTGCACCACTTCGGTAAAACGTGGGTATTTCCTCGCCCTGTGATCGGAACCGCCCGCGAGGCCCCATTCCGAATCGGCACTCCGACCCGGTCGGCCCTGGGCTGGACTCGGAGATTTCCGATCCGGCGCCGGATTCCGCTCCCGGAGGGCGGCAACGGCTCCCGTTGCGCACGGATTCCGACACGCCTTCGGTAAAACGGCCATAACTTTCAGCCCGGGTATCGAAATCGCTTATATGACCAGTTTTCGGAATCGGCACTTAGAGGCGCTCGTCGCCTTTCATCGCCGAGGCGATCGGATGCCGTTTTCGAGTCGAAAATCAATCGTTTCGGCCTCCAAAATTTCGATTCCTTCCGGCGATTCACGTTTTTTTGCCGCGACGTCTCCTGGATCACACGGCTCCTCTGAGGTCGAAGGTCACATTTTTTTCCGAGTCGGCCCTTCTCGGCGGTCGAAGGTCGCCTCGACGCGCCAGACGGCTCTTACCCCGCATCGTAACGAGTGCGCGCGAAAATGGCCGATTTCGCAACCCGACAGATTGCTCCCCCCCCTTCTACGGAAGTTCCGAGCTCGGCGCCCGAAAAGCCACCTGGAGTGTGTCTAGTACATCCGATTTTGCACCAATTCGGTAAAATGTGGATATTTCCTCGCCCTTGATCGTAACCGCCCGCGAGAAATTGCCGGCCTCCCGCACAACCCGCCGTCCCACCCATCACCTCCGCCTGATCCCCCCCCCGGCCCGATCGGCCACGACCCGTTCGGCCCTGGGCCAGACTCGGTGATTTCCGTCCGGCGCACGGATTCCGCTCCCGGAGGTTGGCAGCGGCTCCCGTTGCGCACGGATTCCGACACGCCTTCGGTAAAACGACCAAAACTCTTCCGCCCGGGTATCGGAATCGCTTATATGAGCACTTTTCGGAATCGGCACTCAGAGGCGCTCGTTGGCTTCGATCGCCAAGGCGATTGGATGCCGTTTTCGAGTCGAAAATCTATCGTTTCGGCCACCAAAATTTCGATTCCTGCCGATGATTCACGTTTTTTTGCCGCGACGTCTCCTGGATCACACGGCACCTCTGAGGTCGAAGGTCGCATTTTTTTCAGAATCGGCCCTTCTCGGCGGTCGAAGGTCGCCGTCGATGTGGCCCGACAGCTCCTACCCTTGTCGTAAACGAGTGCGCGCGAAAATGGCCGATTTTGCAACCCCTGACGGATTGCTCCCACCCCTTCTACGGAAGAAATGGGCATAAATTTCCGCCCGGTATCAAATCGCTTATGTGACCGACTCTTCGGAATCGTCTCTCCGAGCCGATCGAGAAGACGCCAGTCTCGCGAAATTCCGAGCCCTGCGCCGGAAAAGCCACCTCGGGCGTTTGTACTAGTACACCGATTTTCGCACCACTTCAGTAAAACGTGGATATTTCCTCGCCCGGTGATCGGAACCGCCCGCGGGCCCCAATTCCGAATCGGCACTCCGACCCGGTCGGCCTTGGGCCCGACTCGGAGATTTTCGGTCCGGCGCCCGGATTCCGCTCCCGGAGGGCGGCAGCGGCTCCCGTTGCGCACGGATTCCGACACGCCTTCGGTAAAACGGCCATAACATTCCGCCTGGGTATCGGAATCGCTTATATGACCACTTTTCGAAATCGGCACTCAGAGGCGCTTGTCGCTGTCAATTGACGAGGCGATTGGACGCCGTTTTCGAGTTAAAAATCCATTTTTTCGGCCTCCAAAATTTCGGTTCCTACCGGCGATTCACGTTTTTTTGCCGCGACATCTCCTGGATCACACGGCTCCTCTGAGGTCGAAGGTCTCATTTTTTTCATAATCGGCCCTTCTCGGCGGTCGAAGGTCGCCGTCGACGCGGCCCGACGGCTCCTACCCGCTTCGTAAACGAGTGCGCGCGAAAATGGCCGATTTCGCAACCCCTGACGGATTGCTCCCACCCCTTCTACGGAAGAAATGGGCATAACTTTCCGCCCGGGTATCGGAATCGCTAATGTGACCACTCTTCGGAATCGTCTCTCCGAGCCGGTCGAGAAGACTCAGTCTCTCGAAATTCCGAGCCCGACGCCCGAAGAGCATCTCGGGACGTGTATACAAGTACATCGATTTTCGCACCACTTCGGTAAAACGTGGATATTTCCTCGCCCGGTGATCGGAACCGCCCGCGAGGCCCCAATTCCGAATCGGCACTCCGACCCGGTCGGCCCTGGGCCGGACTCAGAGATTTCCGGTCCGGCGCCCGGATTCCGCTCCCGCAGGGCGGCAGCGGCTCCCGTTGCGCACGGATTCCGACACGCCTTCGGTAAAACGGCCATAAATTTCCGCCTGGGTATCGGAATCGCTTATATGACCACTTTTCGGAATCGGCATTCAGAGGCGCTTGTCGCCATTAATTGCCGAGGCGATCGGACGCCGTTTTCGAGTTGAGAATCCATCGTTTCGGCCTCCGAAATTTCAGTTCCTTTCGGCGATTCGTGTTTTTTGGCCGCGACGTCTCCTGGATCACCCGGCTCCCCTGCGGGGTTGCCGCCCACAGTCGGCCCTTCTCGGTGGTCGAAGGTCACCGTCGTCGCGGCCCGACGGCTCCTCCACGCGTCGTAAACGAGTGCGCGCGAAAATGGCTGATTTCGCCACCCCTGACGGATTGCTCCCACCCGTTCTACGGAAGAAATGGGCATAACTTTCCGCCCGAGTATCAGAATCGCTTATGTGACCACTCTTCGGAATCGTCTCTCCGAGCCGGTCGAGAATACGCCAGTCTCGCGAAATTCGAGCTCGGCGCCCGAAAAGCCACATTGGGGCGTGTGTACTAGTACATCGATTTTCGCACCACTTCGGTAAAACGTGGATATTCCTCGCCTGGTGATCGGACGCCGTTTTCGAGACGAAAATCTATCGTTTCGGCACCCAAAATTTCGATTCCTACCGGCGATTCCCGTTTTTTTGCCGCGACGTCTCCTGGATCACACGGCTCCTCTGAGGTCGAAGGTTGCATTTTTTTCAGAATCGGCCCTTCTCGGCGGTCGAAGGTCGCCGTCAACACGGCCCGACGGCTCTTACCCGCGTCGTAAACGAGTGCGCGCGAAAATGGCCGATTTTGCAACCCCTGACGGATTGCTCCCACCCCTTCTACGGAAGAAATGGGCATAACTTTCCGCCCGGGTATCAGAATCGCTTATGTGACCACTCTTCGGAATCGTCTCTCCGAGCTGGTCAAGAAGATGCCAGTCTCGCGAAATTCTGAGCCCGGCGCCCGAAAAACCACCTTGGGCGTGTGTACTAGTACATCGATTTTCGCACCACTTTGGTAAAACGTGGATATTTCCTCGCCGGTGATCGAAACCGCCCGCGAGCCCCAAAATCTGAATCGGCACTCCGACCCGGTCGGCCTTGGCCCAGACTTGGAGATTTCCGGTCCGGCGCCCGGATTTCGCTCCCGGAGTGCGGCAGCGGCTCCCGTTGCGCACGGATTCCGACACGTCTTCGGTAAAACGGCCATAACTTTCCGCCCGGGTATCGGAATCTCTTATATGACCACTTTTCGGAATCGGCACTCAGAGACGCTCGTCGCATTTTTTTCTGAGGTGATCGGACGTCGTTTTCGAGTCGAAAATCTATCGTTTCGGCCACCAAAATTTCGATTCCTGCCGATGATTCACGTTTTTTTGCCGTAACGTCTCCTGGATCACACGGCTCCTCTGAGGTCGAAGGTCGCGTTTTTTTCAGAATCGGTACTTCTCGGCGGTCGAAGGTCGCCGTCGACGCGCCCGACGGCTCCTACCTGTGTCGTAAACGAGTGCGCGCGAAAATGGTCGATTTGCAACCCCTGACGGATTGCTCCCATCCCTTCTACGGAAGAAATGGGCATAACTTTCTGCCCGGGTATCAGAATCGCTTATGTAACCACTCTTCGGAATCGTCTCTCCGAGCCGGTCGAGAAGACGCCAGTCTCCCGAAATTCCGAGCCCGGCGCCCGAAAAGCAACCTCGGGGCGTGAGTACTAGTACACCGATTTTCGCACCACTTCGGTAAAACGTGGATATTTCCTCGCCCGGTGATCAGAACCGCCCGCGAGGCCCCAATTCCGAATCGGCACTCCGACTCGGTCGGCCCTGGCCGGACTCGGAGATTTCCTGTCCGGCGCCCGGATTCCGCTCCCGGAGGGCGGCAGCGGCTCCCGTTGCGCACGGATTCCGACACGCCTTCGGTAAAACGGCCATAACTTTCTGCCCGGGTATCGGAACCGCTTATATGACCACTTTTCGGAATCGGCACTCAGAGGCGCTCGTCGCCCCTAATTGCCGAGGCGATCGGACGCCGTTTTCGTGTCAAAAATCTATCGTTTCGGCCACCAAAATTTCGATTCCTGCCGACGATTCACGTTTTTTTGCCGCGACGTCTCCTGGATCACACGGCTCCTCTGAGGACGAAGGTCGTGTTTTTTTCAGAATCGGCCCTTCTCGGCGGTCGAAGGTCGCCGTCGACGCGGCCCGACGGCTCCTACCCACGTCGTAAACGAGTGCGCGCGAAAATGGCCGATTTTGCAACCCCTCACGGATTGCTCACACCCCTTCTACGGAAGAAATGGGCATAACTTTCCGCCCGGGTATCAGAACCGCTTATGTGACCACTCTTCGGAATCCTCTCTCCGAGCTGGTCGAGAAGACGCCAGTTTCGGGAAATTCCGAGCCCGGCGCCCGAAAAGCCACCTCGGGGCGTGTGTACTAGTACACCGATTTTCGCACCACTTCGGTAAAACGTGGATATTTCCTCGCCCGGTGATCGGAACCGCCCGCGAGGCCCCAATTCCGAATCGGCACTCCGACCCGGTCGGCCCTGAGCCGGACTCGGAGTTTTCCAGTCCGGCGCCCGGATTCCGCTCCCGGAGGGCGGCAGCGGCTCCCATTGCGCATGGATTCCGACACGCCTTCGGTAAAACGGCCATAACTTTCCACCTGGGTATCGGAATCGCTTATATGACCACTTTTCACAATCGGCACTCAGAGGCGCTCGTCGCTTTATTGTTGAGGTGATCGGATGCCGTTTTCGAGTCGAAAATCTATCGTTTCGGCCACTAAAATTTCGATTCCTCGCCGACGATTCACTTTTTTTTTGCCGCGACGTCTCCTGGATCACACGGCTCCTCGAGGTCGAAGGTCGCATTTTTTTCAGAATCGGCCCTTCTCGGCGGTCGAAGGTCGCCGTCGACGCGGCCGACGGCTCCTACCCGCGTCATAAACTAGTGCGCGGAAATGCCGATTTGCAACCCTGACGGATTGCTCCCACCCCTTCTACGGAAGAAATGGGCATAACTTTCCCCCGGGTATCAGAATCGCTTATGTGACCACTCTCGGAATCGTCTCTCCGAGCCGGTCGAGAAGACGCAAGTCTCGCGAAATTTCGAGCCCGGCGACCGAAAAGCCACCTCGGGGCGTGTGTACTAGTACACCGATTTTTGCACCACTTCGGTAAAACGTGGATATTTCCTCGCCCGGTGATCGGAACCGCCCGCGAGGCCCCAATTCCGAATCGGCACTCCGACCCGGTCGGCCTTGGCCTGGACTCGGAGATTTCCGGTCCGGCGCCCGTATTCCGCTCCCGGAGGGCGGCAGCGGCTCCCGTTGCGCACAGATTCCGACACGCCTTCGGTGAAACGGCCATAACTTTCCGCCCGGGTATCAGAATCGCTAATATGACCACTTTTCGGAATCGGCACTCAGAGGCGCTCGTCGCTTTCTTTTGCCGAGGCGATCGGACGCCTTTTTCGAGTCGAAAATCAATCGTTTCGGCCACCAAAATTTCGATTCCTGGCGACGATTCACGTTTTTTTGCCGCGACGTCTCCTGGATCACACGGCTCCTCTGATGTCGAAGGTTGCGTTATTTTCAGAATCGGCCCTTCTCGGCAGTCGAAGGTCGCCGTCGACGCGGCCCGACGGCTCCTACCTGCGTCGTAAACGAGTGCGCGCGAAAATGGCCGATTTTGCAACTCCTGACGGATTGCTCCCACCCCTTCTACGGAAGAAATGGGCATAACTTTCCACCCGGGTATCAGAATCGCTTATGCGACCACTCTTCGGAATCGTCTTCCGAGCCGGTCGAGAAGACGCCAGTCTCGCGAAATTCCGAGCCCGGCGCCCGAAAAGCCTCCTCGGGGCGTGTGTACTAGTACACCGATTTTCGCACCACTTCGGAAAACATGGATATTTCCTCGCCCGGTGATCGGAACCGCCAGCGAGGCCCCTATTCTGAATCGGCACTGCGACCCAGTCGGCCCTGGGCCGGACTCGGAGATTTCCGGTCCAGCGCCCGGATTCCGCTCCCGGAGGGCGGCAGCGGCTCCCGTTGCGCACGGATTCCGACACGCCTTCGGTAAAACGGCCATAACTTTCCACCTGGGTATCGGAATCGCTTATATGACCACTTTTCGGAATCGGCACTCAGAGGCGCTCGTCGCCTATACATGCCGAGGTGATCGGATGCCGTTTTCGAGTCGAAAATCTATCGTTTCGGCCACTAAAATTTCGATTCCTGCCGACGATTCACGTTTTTTTGCCGCGACGTCTCCTGGATCACACGGCTCCTCTGAGGTCGAAGGTCGCATTTTTTTTTCAGAATCGGCCCTTCTCGGCGGTCGAAGGTCGCCGTCGACGCGGGTCGACGGCTCGTACCCGCGTCGTAAACGAGTGCGCGTGAAAATGACCGATTTTGCAACCCCTGACGGATTGCTCCCTCCCCTTCTACGGAAGAAATGGGCATAACTTTCCACCCGGGTATCAGAATCGCTTATGTGACCACTCTTCGGAATCGTCTCTCCGAGCCGGTCGAGAAGACGCCAGTCTCGCGAAATTCCGAGTCCGGCGACCGAAAATCCACCTCAGGGCGTGTGTAGTGTACACCGATTTTTGCACCACTTCGGTAAAACGTGGATATTTCCTCGCCCGGTGATCGGAACCGCCCGCGAGGCCCCAATTCCGAATCGGCACTCCGACCCGGTCGGCCCTGGCCCGGACTCGGAGATTTCCGGTCCAACGCCTGGATTCCGCTCCCGGAGGGCGGCAGCGGCTCCCGTTGCGCACAGATTCCGACACGCCTTCGGTAAAACGGCCATACCTTTTCGCCCGGGTATCAGAATCGCTTATATGACCACTTTTCGGAATTGGCACTCAGAGGCGCTAGTTGCAAATCATTGCCGAGGCGATCGGACGCCGTTTTCAAGTCGAAAATCAATCGTTTCAGCCACCAATATTTCGATTCCTGCCGACGATTTAGGTTTTTTGCCGCGACGTCTCCTGGATCACACGGCTCCTCTGATGTCGAAGGTTGCGTTATTTTCAGAATCGGCCCTTCTCGGCGGTCGAAGGTCACCGTCGACGCGGCCCGACGGCTCCTACCTTCGTCGTAAACGAGTGCGCGCGAAAATGGCCGATTTTGCAACTCCTGACGGATTGCTCCCACCCCTTCTACGGAAGAAATGGGCATAACTTTCCACCCGGGTATCAGAATCGCTTATGTGACCACTCTTCGGAATCGTCTCTCCGAGCCGGTCGAGAAGACGCCAGTCTCGCGAAATTCCGAGCCCGGCGACCGAAAAGCCACCTCGGGGCGTGTGTACTAGTACACCGATTTTCGCACCACTTCGTAAAACGTGGATATTTCCTCGCCCGGTGATCGGAACCGCCCGCGAGGCCCCTATTCCGAATCGGCACTCCGACCCATTCGGCCCTGGGCCGGACTCGAAGATTTCCAGTCCGGCGCCCGGATTCCGCTCCCGGAGGGCGGCAGCGGCTCCCGTTGCGCACGGATTCCGACACGCCTTCGGTAAAACGGCCATAACTTTCCGCCCGGGTATCGGAATCGCTTATATGACCACTTTTCGGAATCGGCACTCAGAGGCGCTTGTCGCATCAAATCTCCAAGGCGATCGGACGCCGTTTTCGAGTCGAAAATCAATCGTTTCGGCAACCAAAATTTCGATTTCTGCCGGCGATTCCCGTTTTTTTGCCGCGACGTCTCCTGGATCACACGGCTCCTCTGAGGTCGAAGTCGGTTTTTTTTTCAGAATCGGCCCTTCTCGGCGGTCGAAGGTCGCCGTCGACGCGGCCCGACGGCTCTTACCCGCGTCGTAACGAGTGCGCGCGAAATGGCGATTTCGCAACCTGACGGATTGCTCCCACCCCTTCTACGAAGAATGGGCATAACTTTCCGCCCGGGTATCAGAATCGCTTATGTGACCACTCTTCGGAATCGTCTCTCCGAGCCGGTCGAGAAGACGCCAGTCTCGTGAAATTCTGAGCCCGTCCGCCGAAAAGCCACCTCGGGGCGTGTGTAATAGTACACCATTTTCGCACCACTACGGTAAAACGTGGATATTCCTCGCCCGTGATCGGAACCCCCGCGAGGCCCCAATCTCCGAATCGGCTCCGACTCGGTCGACCCTGAGCGGACTCGGAGATTTCCAGTCCGGCGCCCGGATTCCGCTCCCGGAGGGCGGCAGCGGCTCCCATTGCGCACAGATTCCGACACGCCTTCGGTAAAACGGCCATTACTTTCCACCTGGGTATCGGAATCGCTTATATGACCACTTTTCGGAATCGGCACTCAGAGGCGCTCATCGCGTTTAATTGCAGAGGTGATCGGATGCCGTTTTCGAGTCGAAAATCTATCGTTTCGGCCACTAAAATTTCGATTCCTGCCGACGATTCACGTTTTTTTGCCGCGACGTCTCCTGGATCACACGGCTCCTCTGAGGTCGAAGGTCGCATTTTTTTTCAGAATCAGCCCTTCTCGGCGGTCGAAGGTCGCCGTCGACGCGGCCCGATGGCTCCTACCCGCGTCATAATCGAGTCCGCGTGAAAATGACCGATTTTGCAACCCCTGACGGATTGCTCCCACCCCTTCTACGGATGAAATGGGCATAACTTTCCACCCGGGTATCAGAATCGCTTATGTGACCACTCTTCGGAATCGTCTCTCCGAGTCGGTCGAGAAGATGCCAGTCTCGCGAAATTCCGAGCCCGGCGACCGAAAAGCCACCTCGGGGCGTGTGTACTAGTACACCGATTTTTGCACCACTTCGGTAAAACGTGGATATTTCCTCGTCCGGTGATCGGAACCACCCGCGAGGCCCCAATTCCGAATCGAAACTCTGACCCGGTCGTCCCTGGCCCGGACTCGGAGATTTCCGGTCCGGCGCCCGGATTCCGCTCGCGGAGGGCGGCAGCGGCTGCCGTTGCGCACAGATTCCGACACGCCTTCGGTAAAACGGCCATAACTTTCTGCCCGGGTATCAGAATCGCTTATATGACCACTTTTCGGAATCGATACTCAGAGGCGCTCGTCGCATTTAATTGCCGAGGCGATCGGACGCCGTTTTCGAGTCGAAAATCAATCGTTTCGGCCACCAAAATTTCGATTCCTGCCGACGATTCACGTTTTTTTGCCGCGACGTCTTCTGGATCACACGGCTCCTCTGATGTCGAAGGTTGCGTTATTTTCAGAATCGACCCTTCTCGGCGGTCGAAGGTTTCGTGAAATTCTGAGCCCGGCGCCCGAAAAGCCACTTCGGGGCGAGTGTACTAGTACACCGATTTTCGCACCACTTCGTAAAACGTGGATATTTCCTCGCCCGGTGATCGGAACCGCCTGCGAGGCCCGTATTCCGAATCGGCACTTCGACCCTGTCGGCCCTGGGCCGGACTCGGAGATTTCCGGTCCGGCGCCCGGATTCCGCTCCCGGAGGGCGGCAGCGGCTCCCGTTGCGCACAGATTCCGACACGCCTTCGGTAAAACGGCCATAACTTTCCGCCCGGGTATTGGAATCGCTTATATGACCACTTTTCGGAATCGGCACTCAGAGGCGCTCGTCGCAATGTATTGCCGAGGTGATCGGACGCCATTTTCGAGTCAAAAATCAATTGTTTCGGCCACTAAAATTTCGATTCCTGCCGACGATTCACGTTTTTTTGCCGCGACGTCTGAGGTCGAAGGTCGCGTTTTTTTCAGAATCGGCCCTTCTCGGCTGTCGAAGGTCGCCGTCGACGCGGCCCGACGGCTCCTACTTGCGTCGTAAACGACTGCGCGCGAAAATGGCCGATTTTGCAACCCCTGACGGATTGCTCCCACCCCTTCTACGGATGAAATGGCATAACTTTCCGCCCGGGTATCAGAATCGCTTTGTGACCACTCTTCGGAATCGTCTCTCCGAGCCGGTCGAGAACACGCCAGTCTCTCGCGAAATTCCGAGCCCGCGCCCCGAAAGCCACCTCGGGCGTGTGTACTAGTACACCGATTTTCGCACCACTTCGTAAATGTGGATATTTCCTTGCCCGTGATCGGAACCGCCCGCGAGGCCCCAATTCCGAATCGCACTCCGACCCGTCGTCCCTGGGCCGGACTCGGAGATTTCCGGTCCGGCGCCCGGATTCCTCCCTCCCGGCGGCGGCGCGGCTCCCGTTGCGCACGGATTCCGACACGCCTTCGGTAAAACGGCCATAACTTTCCGCCCGGTATCGGAATCGCTTATATGACCACTTTTCGGAATCGGCACTCAGAGGCGCTCGTCGCCCCTTTAATTGCCGAGGCGATCGGACGCCGTTTTCGAGTCGAAATCTATCGTTTCGGCCCAAATTTTCGATTCCTCCTGCCGCGATTCCATTTTTTTTTGCCGCGACGTCTCCTGGATCACACGGCTCCTCTGAGGTCGAA
>JACBKR010003241.1:0-30450 GCA_014218235.1 Colocasia esculenta
AGGTAGAGTACAATCGTATTACTAAGTATTGGAATGACTGTAAGAGAGTAGGACTCTAACTGTAAATGAGGAAAGCATCTTCTGTAACTAAGCAAATGAAACAATGTAACGACACAAAACGTTTACCTGGACGTTGGTAACTCTTCTTTGCCACGGCATGTGATCGTACTGAAGCTATTGGGAGCTCCAATGGCGGTAGGGCTAAAATTGCACATTCTGTCTCTGGGGGGGGATGTTGCCACCGAGGCTGCCGCTGAAATGGTTCCTCCAGTCTATGTAGCCTTCCATCCATTGACTGGAGGATATTGTTCTGCCCGGTGTAATTGTCATTCTGCCGCTTTAAACTGGTCATTCTGCCGAAGTACTGGTCATTCTGCCGCTGTACTGGATAAGAATGCCATGCAGAGAGTTATCTGATGGAGGGGTTCGAGAAGTGGTTGACGTGGATGCCGTCAATCGTCGCGAAGCTCTAGGTGGCTCTCATTTTCATTATACTCCAATACACCTGAATTAAAACAGGTACAGGTACAGGTATAAGTCATATACGAAGATAACACAGTTCCAGGGTAAGTGACACTTACATCAGATCGTCGCAACCCCCGTAGTAGGGCGGATAACTCCGGTCCCTTATTCCGGCAATCCCAACGGAAAAATGGGGGATTCCTTTCCGGATGATCTGGTTTCCATTTGTATTGGTGCATCAAAAACCATGCCTACATCATTATGAAATAGATAATGCGTATGAGAAGTGTATCGTAAACGTATGTAACAGATACATATGTCTTCTGTAAATGTATCTACGCGTACTGTAATAGGGTCATATGTCATCTGTAATAGAGACCGTCTTGAACTGTAACAGAGGACATATGAAAACGTATGTAACATATACATATGTCTTCTGTAAATGTACTCTATGAGTCTTCTGGAATAGACACATTCAGGAACTGTAACAGAGTGTACCGTAATAGTATACTCACACCGAGAGCGGGAACACAACCGGTTAGGAAGATGTTTTTGCAGGAACCAGCTGCTGTTTTGAATGCCATCACCCCCGACATCAGGTACTCGTGGATTGCGGCAGCCCAATTGGCGTTGTTCATGTCATGGAGGTCGTCCAGGTATGGCAGAATGGACAGCGACCCCGACATCCCACTTGTGGGAAGAAGAAACAGGAACAAAGAAGCGCAACCCAAAGCTTCACGAAATCTCAACAGCAAGCTGACCCTCCTGTGGAACGTACTCCTAAGTTTCAAATGGACATTGTGCCTGTCCATCGTTCTTTTGGTTCCAAGGATCCGGCGCAAACTGGCTTTTGTCCCATCCGTGTTCAGGTCGATAGGGGAACCAACATTTGGTATACCCATAACTTTGGCTATGTCTGAAGGGCGAAAAGTCATGCTGCATGAGCCAATCTTAAACGCTCTCCATCGAAACGTGTCATAAGATCGACAATGAGTGAAATTGGGTAGGTTCACCATTTCGCATTTGATATACGCGCGAAATGGTGATTCCTCATCAACTTCAGATGCGCGCTCCTAAATTGCAAATCGTCCATAACGGAACGGTAGAACAGAAGCGAGCATCGCGTATTATATTCATTCTTTTCTGCAAAGAAAGATCGCATCTTAAAAATGAAAACATTCATTCGACAAACATCCGTATTAGGGTAAGAAGAAACTACTTTTTCATATGACTTGGAGTCTGGGTTCTTCCACGAACGCTTCTTGCACCGCATCCGTCGCAATGCTCTGAATGTCAGCGCTCGTAGGAGATCGACGGCTTGCCATCGTTAGAGGGAGAGACGGATTGCTTCGTCTGGAGATGTATCAGAGGAAGGGAAACTGTAACAGAGAAGAGGTCTGGTGGAGGAATGGCGGTGTAGGAGAAGGAAGGGAGAAAGTCATAATATATGAAGTCGGTGTACCCGACGGGTGGACACATGGACTCAGAGGATGGCGGTGCACTGCAATGATGACCATCGGCGGCTGAAAATACTCGGTACGACAGACGAGGGGACGTGTATGTAATCACAGCCCTCGTATAGACAACTTTCCCGCCATGTTGGTAGCCATATACGCACTCCCGCCAATTTGACCCCCTTCCAAGCCAGTGAGCCACTCATACACGAAAACGTCTTCCACGAACCGTTCGTCTTCCTCTGCCACCCAATGGAGCAGCTCCCGGGAAGATGTTCATTTGGAGATCAAAGTTTCGTTCTTTTCATAGGGAGGGACACGGATTGGCGTCCATTCATAGCAGGGTTTCCCAAAGGTTGGGTGTAGACATGCAGGAGAACATGCTGAAGTACGTCTTCCATGGATACCGACGTTGAACAGGTGTTCTTGACGATGGGGATGTCCAGCTATGTTTGATCTTCACAAGTGTCAGGGAACATCATTGATAAATCTACAAATCATCAGGTGAAACTCGTTGCCTTAGTACGCATGCTAGTCGTCATTCAGATGGAACGCACCACTTGACAGGTATGGTCCATGTATCTTCACCAACGCTTCATGTTATCCCATGCATTCTTAACAAGCCTTCGTCTTAAGAATGTATGTATGTACATTATTTGCAGAAGTACTTGTCAACACACATGGCGGTTCTTTGGTAACCCCAGAACCCCTCCAATTACCAGGAAGCAGTTTCGAGTTGTATGTGCGAGGAGAAGGAGCGGAAGGTTATATAGTACCAGTGTTGACGCAATTTCCGTAGGTAGAATACACTCAGTAGACAAGTCTTCATAAGCAAAGAGCTATTGCAGATGGAATGACAAATTACGCGATCGCACGAGGATTTAATTGGAAATATTTGAAGAACGACTCTATACGATTAACTGTACGTTGCAATGTCTCTGTTTGCCCATGGCGCCTGCATGCGTCCGTCGTTCGTCAAGGTCCACAATTTGAAATCAAGACTCTCAACAACAACACACCTGTGGATGTGACATTATGAGCGACGGACACCACGGACATCTAAGAAGTGGGTAGCAAATGCTGTGAAGGGAAACTAGTTGATAACCCACCTACAGAGCAAGTGAAATGATGAGTGACATCCGTCGGGAATACGGTATCTGCATCCCTTATCATCAGGTATCCATGAATTGAATTGTAATACATCATGACGTCTACTGTAATCAATAGATCCTTAACTTTAATTCTCTGACCCTAGCATTGTAACAATTGTCCTCATATACTGTAAGACTATCTTGTCATAACTATATCATTTCGACGTATACTGTAACAATATCTGCATGCCACTGTAACAACTGTAATCATATACTGTAAGTCTCTGACCCTTGTATTGTAACAACTGTAATCATATACTGTAAGGGTTTGTATGGTAACAACTGTAATGATTTGAGCGTATACTGTAACAACTTAAGAAGGATACTGTAAGGTATGAGGACAAGAACTGTAACACTCTTACAGAACATGTATAATCATTTGAATAGGCATGGTGGGGCAAAGAGGTTGCTGGCTGGGTTCACTATACGGCGATTTCAGAACAAGCTATCATATGTTGAACTGGTACAGCGAACGTGCATTACAGTCAAACCGGGATCGATCTTGTCTCTAGAAGTGGACCCGGAGACTCAACGTTTCAAACGGTTTTTCATATGCTTCGAGGCGTCTGCATATGGGTTCGAAGTTGGTTGTCGACCTATGCTCTTTTTGGATGGAACTCATATCAACAACATAGAGTGCAAGGGTTATACTTGCTGCAAGTGCCTTAAACGTAACAATGGCTATTCAGTGTAGCCTACTCCATCGCAGATTCGGAAACATATGACAACTGGGTCTGGTTTCTACAAAATTGAAAAAGGCATTGCATCAGATAGAAGGATCGCGTTCCTATCAGACAGAGGGAGAGGTCTGAAGGAAGCGATCCCTGACGTATTTCCGAATGATCATCACGGCTACTGTTTCTAGCACATCATGCAGAACTTCACACGACCAATGTGCGGGGAAGTATGCCGCCCCTTTCAAAAAATTACTTAGAAAAATTCTCCAGCGCATTGCCTATGCTATTACTGAACAAGAGTACCAAGACGCAATGACTGCAATGGAGTTAATTTACTGAGGCCAAAGAATGGGTGCTCCGAAATGATGTCGAACACTGGTCCCATGCTCTTTTCCAGGGACAAAGGTTCGGCTCTTAAATACATAAGCGATATGTTCTATTACATTCTGCCATTTATGTGCTACAGTTGTAGGGATAATCTATTACAGAACGTGTTAAATAAGGTTACAGTATGTAGGGACACTTGTTACAGATATTTGATGTTATCCTAATTTCCTTCACATGGCCATACAGGTTTGGTGAATTATACTCTAATTTGGCAAAGTCATTCAACAATTGGATACATGACGCGCGAAGTCTACCAATACTACAGATGGTTGACAAAATTAGAGTGCAAATGATGGAAATGGCTGCAAAGAGGAAAATTGATGCTGCATTGTGGGATACACCATACTGTCCTAAAGTACAAAAATCATCGAAAAAAACTTGAAGAAAGGAGAAGCTTAGCAATCCGTCATTCAGATGGAATCAAATTTGAGGTTGTTGAAAGTATGAAGACGTACGCCGTAGACCTCCATCTACAAACATGCTCCTGTGGACACTGGCAACTTGTCAAGATTCCTTGCAAGCATGCATGCGCAACAATTGGCAGTAACAAGGAGGCCGTTACTCAATATGTTCGGCATTTTACAGCACAGAAGTGTATAGGGCTGCATATGAAAGAAACATTCAACCTATCCCAACATTTGACATGCCGGATCCGCCTCAACCATCAGAAGTTCTAATCAAGCCACCGACAACAAAAAGGTTGCCAGGAAGACGAGAAGAAAGAGGAGATACATTCAAGAGGAGAAGTAGATCATGCATATATTTGTTCACGGTGCAACAAACAGGTCACAACCGAAGAACTTGTAGCAACCCACCCCACAATCCTGACGGATTTTAAATGTTGTATATTAGTTACAACAGAACGTCGTCCTTATATTCCATATTACAGTGTATGTAATACATTATTACAGTCTACGCACTACGATGACAACTCCACTACTACGCTATTACAGTTTCAGTAATACACTTGCACAGTTCGCGCACTTACAATTACGTTTTGTTGTACAGTGTACGTAACGAAGTGTACAGTTTAACTCTAATACTCACAGTTTAACCTGTTGTACCGTATGTTAGATGAAGACATCTCAGAATAAAGAGGAAGAAGACGAGCAAGAAAGATAGGAGGAAGAAGAGCACTGTCTCCTCACGATTTCTGTTACAGTATATGTAATAAGATGTTGCAGTTTAAGCACTAGACTCTTACATTTTCAGCAGTACACTCTTACAGTTCGCGCACTACACTCTTACAGTTCCAGCACTTACGTATCTGTTATATTATACGTAATAAAATGTTACAGTTTAAGTACTAAGCTGTTACAGTTCGAGCACTACAGTGTACACCTAAAGAACAGCCCTGTTATAGTTTGAGTACTACTCTCTTACAGTTCAAGCACTACAGTCTAACATACAGTTTTACATTATATGTTATAATCTCTTACAGTCGTTGGTCATGTTGATTATAGTATATATGAGGGATGTTACAGTGTGTTATTGGTAACATGTTGAGTTTGCATGATACAGAGCACATACATAAGCACAGAGAAGACTGCATCAAACGAAAATGCTTATCATAAAGAAGCCATGTTACAATAAATACTCTTACCTCTACTCTACGACCACTCGGTAGAGTACGGAGGGAGGAGGCAGAACGGTCAGGGGAGGATGGGAGGAAGGGGAGGTGCGGAACGGTCAGGGGAGGAAGGGGAGGTGCCGGACGGTCCGGGGAGGAAGGAGAGGAAGGGGGATGTGTTACCCTAGGGCCGATGTCTGGGAGGATGTTATTGAGGCCCCTGTCGCCGTACTGCCGGGAGGCTTTCTGTAAAGCCATCTTCCAGCCCACGTAAAAACCATCCCAGTAGTCGGCGCTGAAGGTGGACTGTCGCAACGGGGGAGCCGGGGGTGACGGTGGCACCGGTGAGGCAGGTGCCTTGCTATCCCTCTGGGGAGCACGGTTTAGATGAAGACATCTGCAAATAAAGATGAAGAAGACGAGCAAGAAAGATAGGAAGAAGAAGAGCGTTAGAAGCTTGTGATGAAGGATAAGTATGGTTCCTTTTATAGTGTGAAGAACGGTTCACGGGCATTCGAAAGGCGGTTTGTAAGTGCTGTCAATGGTTGCTGTAAGTTTCTGGCAGGGTAGGTAAGAGTAACTTCGCATGGGTCAGAGTTCACGGGCCACCGAAGCGTCAGCGTCGTTTGGGGAACATGCGATGGAAAAAAGGAGGGAAAGGTAAGACGGGAATGGGAAAAGAGACGGAGGCCAAGGAGACGAAATCGTGTGTGGAGGGCCGTAAATGGTGACATCTGAAAAGCAGGGACTGGAAATTAAACCTGGGAAAAGTAAGGACTTACATCAACCGGTATTCTGACAGGGACGAGGAAATAAGTACCAGGCTCTGACAAGGACCCCCAATTAATTTTCCCTTCAAATATTTATATGATATCAATTTTACGAGAAAAATTTTGTATAAGCACTTTCATTAATGTCGCACAATTATCAACTCTCATGCACATAGAAAGTATGTCACACACAATTATGTTGATATGGGGTTTATCTTCATATGAGAACTTATAATAGTATTGATACTGATATTTTTTAATTTAATAGTAATACTAAGTATTCTTGGATGTCATGTAGCTTAGTCATATACTAGACGTTAGTATTTTGTCGTTAGTCTCCGCACAAGTACAGATGCTCTTTCTCAACGCTTCCCTGAGGTTATGGAAGAGCACACAAATCAAGGCATTCATGGGTTGCGTCCAGGGACGAATGCATCGTGCATGGTGATGGGTGACGCGAGATCCCATATGTAGAAGATGCATTACTTTACCCACTTTTTAGTATTGGCAAATCTACAATTTTTAGTTCATCTATCAACATCTACGTCGTGAAGCATATCACTGGCTACCAAATAACATAAACATTACCAATTTAACAGACACATACAGATCTAGAGAGAGAGAAATTAACAGGAAACCACACTTGCATCATGTTATGATGAATGTGAGTTATTGAAAATAGAAGGCATCTATGTATATTCTCCCTCCGTCTGTAACATATTCTGATCAATTTAATATTATGAATAATATTTCGCTCTGGTGAGTGAGAGAATTGTTGTTCCGTTGGAATAGTCGATTAAATTGATTAGTTGCTTTTGGGTGCTGCGCACAAGTTTCATCAAAAGTAGTATTAAATACATTATCAGTCTCTCATAAAGTGTAAGTGAAATAAATAAATATGTAAATAGAATAAATATATATATAGTTAAGTAGAATAAATTACTTAACTATTTGTTCCACTTATGTACATGTTTGTTCCACTTACATATTTATAAGTGGAAAAAATAAGTAGACAAGTAGAATTAATTATTTGTTCCACTTAATATTTATTTTTCTTATAAGTGGAAAAAAAAGTAGACAAGTGAAAAAATAAATAAATATTAAATGGAACAAATAAATATGTGTTCCTTTGCTATGTATTATTTTACTTATTGGTGGGACTTTTGCAACACTCGAAAGCAAACCAATCAAGGCCCAACTAATTAAGTTTTCAACTCCCTCATCTGAAGGAGCAAAGCCTTACTCAATATTTATATATTGGTTGCTGCCAAAGACACTGCCGATACCGATAGGAAGGAAGGAAAGAAGAAGGATAAAGAGAGGGGATCCCATGGGCATCGTCGCCACTGCATGTACCCTCTATGGTCATAATTGATCACCTGTCATCCTCATTCAATGAGGGAGAGGGAGGTTGAAGGGTGGTACACTTTGGAGAGAAAGATTTATTGCACTTTCATATTATATTAGTGTAATATGATTAGGTAACAATTTATATGACATCCAACAATTGAATGTCACTTATCACTCCTCATGTGAGGGGTGCCACATGACTTATTATCTAGTCATATTACACTAAAAATGTAATATACAAGTGTAATAAGTCTTTCTCCACTTTGGGATGTTCTCATTCTCTACTATTTTTTCCTTATGAATAAAAACAAGAATTTTATTGCTAAAGTAACAGTTATTACATATTATAAATAGGAGAGAGAGAGAAGAGAGAGAGAGAAATACAAAAAAAAAATCTACATCTGAAGCAACATGGACTACATACTAGCTATAAGATAGTAGATAAAAACATGAGAAATCGAAATAAACCACATGAAAAGGAAATCTTCTGTAATACAAATGGGTACTAAATTAAGCTTATCGCCATTACTGTGATGTATCACACTTGAGATTTTATGATCCCTAGAATATCCAACATTGGACTATGAAATTTTATTGGATTGATGGAATCGTTGCGCTTGACCAATACGGTCTCGATCTATACAATACAGATCTAAATCGCATCGAGCCTCAATTGTTCGGATCGTGTATTAAATCCTCAAAATTAAGTCTACCACATCACTTAATTCTACCAACTCATTATATACTTAAGATAATATTTAAATGATAGTTTATAGTTTAATTACAATCAATTAATTATTTTTAAAATCAAGATTCATGCAATGTGATAGATGAAGATGGTACATCTAAGTTTTTGCAATGTTCTACAATATTAGGATAATTCTAAAATTAGTAAAAAAAAGTTAAAATTAATTTTAATTTTTAAATTTATTTAAACTCCACCCTAGATCTACTTTAAAATGTGATTGGACTTACCGTCTCGTACCATCAACTTTGGTTCATGAACTATAGGAGGTCATTGACTCAAAAACATATTTTCATCTAATTTTGACTTAGATATGATTCCCAAGTCGATTGAATTTGCATCGATTTATAAATGCGCATGTTGACTATCTTTTATTACATTGTAAAGGCTTTAAATTTTTAAATTACGGGTGTTTTTGTATATTATTAATACTTAATTTAGCCATGCTTATTATTAAATTACTCAATATTTTATCATGTGGTATGCACACATGTGAAATTAACTAGAAAAAAATTAAAAAATTAAACTTTGAATTTTAAAAATATATATTGTTTTCTAAATAATAATAATAATAATAAGTTATTTTAAGTTGTACGGGTTAAATCAAATTCACTCCAATTCGACGATACGACTAACCTTGCATAAAAATCCAATAGTAAACAACTAATAGGATCCGACATAGAATCCAGTAGTACACAACTAATAAGATCCGACCAAGACTGACTAAGCTTGAGGGTTTCTAAATCTTAACGAGGTTGGAGCCTGCTTTTGATGGAGGGTTGATGCTTTACATTAATCTTGTAGCTGAATTAGAGAGAAAGTTCAATTGAAAGATGCATACAATATTGGATGATATTTGAAGCTGCACCAAAACACGGGCTAATCACTTTACTTTAAAACCCTAGACTTGGGTGATTCAGACACTTTACAACCACAAATTTAAATTCTTCCAGGATGTAGCAACTCACATATCTCTTTACTAACAGATCATCCTGGGCCCCTGGCTAAAAGAGAAACGCAAATACACATTAAGTGATACCACGGGTCGACTCGACTGATCTCTTAGAGCATCTGAGCCGACGTCTTCATGTGATTTGAGTTGAACGATGGCGTCATCTAAGACGACAACTCAGGTCGGCTAAGCCGACCTCTTTATACCCCTCGAATCGACTATCTCAGCTCAATCAAAGACGAGAGTTACCCAACTCAGACGTAACCAACTTGAAGCACGACGTGTCCATAGAATTCTCAAAGTGTGGCTCGCGTAACGGCTAGAGCAGTAGTTGACAAGACAATATTCGAAGATCATGCGCCTGGTAATTTACCGCCATTAAGACCACGATCTAGACGATCTAGCATGCAAATTACGACCAAAATCCTGCAAGAATCACGGAGATCCTCCGCGAGATTCGCAGAATCGTCCAACTGTTCCACGGGTGATCCTAACCCTATAAAAAAAGGTAAACACTCTACAGACGCAGGTACATTGTTCTACTCGGTTAGATCATTCTACTCGGCTAGTGACTGACTAGAGTGTCGGAGTGTCTCTCCGCCGAGATTTCTCGACAAACTTCGCAGGTCAAATTGAGAGCTCGAAACACGCGTCTCACGTCGGCTAAACGAATCTCAGAATCTTGGTTGTCTCGACTTATACATCGGTCAAGATCACCTCGACGATCGTCTCGATCTGAGCCGACCTCGATTGCACTTGCACCACGCGGTCGTGGGTTCAATTCCCACGGACGGCGACAAAATTAAGTATTGCAACTGAGCTGGCGAATCAGGATGCAGAAAGATAACAAAGCCTAACAAGGTTTCAAAATTCGGAAAGGGTTTAGCGTCCTTGGGCAAAAGGAGCGACGGTGGCTAGGCGCAGAGATGGGGGAGGGGGAGAAGGGGATTAGAGGCCGCCAGAGGGAACAGAATGGACAAGGTAGAGGATTTGTCCAAAATTATATTATGGCAAATCAAACAGACGATTCTTTTTCTGTGTGGTAAAAACACACGATAATGATCGAAATTGTCAAATCATGTCATAGTATCAGAACTAGCTGTTCATATATATCCATGATGCCAAGGAAAAGAGACCCATGCGGCCGGGAAGCCGTTCTGTTCTCACAACTGTCTGGTGTCTTGTAGCGACCAACACCACACCATGTGTCCATGCCGAAAAGGTAAGAAAAGCACTGGAATTAATTCGTCGTGGCAAGAGATGAGAACAAAGAAGCGATATCTCTACTGATGGGCCTTCCACATCCCCTTCACGGCTGCCAATTAAAGCTGCAGACCATGGAAAATCTGGGGATATAAGAACATGCACACTGAAATGCCTATTCATGGCGCTCAAGGGGAAACAGTACGGAGCAAATGAAAATTCTAGAACAAGGAGAAAAAAGTGTGTGTGATATATATCGATAGATCGATCATATTACATGGGACAAACACTGACAACAGTCATTGCATAAGAAGGACAAACGTGACATAGTAATTGCAAAGAGTTAGACATGCATATAACAATAGTTTTTAGAGATATTATACTTAATTACTTGGACAATGTTAAGCACCACAAATTTTGCCATTCAATTTGCAAGCTGACCTTCATATCTCATCAGTTCAAAACTTAAGTTCGATGCTCAGAACACCGAATTTAAGTTCAACATTCTAAGACCATGTATGCAAACGAGCGGCAAAACATGCGACACATTAACATTTATCTAACTTTATCTTAGTCATCACACGCTTACGAATAATAAGGGAGATGAATCGAGGACGCCGGAGAGATCGAGCTAGCATGGAGTTGCAGATATATTGTCCTGTTCAAGAGGCCTGCTCCTCGAGCGCCATCTCTTCCATCATGTTCCCGTAGCGCAGAGGGTTGAAGATTGGCATGCTGGCGCACTTGCAAGGGAGGATCCTGTGGCCGTGCCCGGCCGGCTGGTAGTCGCAGCTCTGAATCTTGCGAGCAATGACCACCGAGTTGATGACCTCACGGCGGGGTGGTGCACCGCCATTACCTCGAAGCAGCGGAGGCTGCAGGGGTCGACGACGGGATACAGGAAAGCGCGCGCCCCGTGGGCGCTCCTCACCATCAATACCGCCCCGGGGGCCATGTACTTCGCCAGGTGCTCCACACCCTGGCCTTCTCCTCCGCGCCCATCCCCACCAGGGCGGCCAGGAACACCACGTCGTAGTCCCGGAGGGCGTGGGTCACTTCCATGATGTCCGCCGTGTGGAAGAACATCCGCCCCGACAGGTCCGGGTCCGGGGCCACCAGGCGCTGGGCCTGAGCGTTGGCCTCCGGGTCGAGGTCGTAGTTATGGAAGCAGGTGGACCGGAGGTGGTCCCTGGCGAGGACGATGGAGGTGAGCGGGAGGGGACCGGAGCCGACGAAGGCGACACGGGCAGGGGCGCGAGGGGCGTGCTGGCTCAGGATAGTGTACTCGAGGAGGCCGAGCTGGACGTAGTTGTTGTAGTAGGGGAAGAGGGCGACGTGGTCGAGTGGGGTGGGGAAGGATCCCAGCAGCGCCGAGTAGTGGCTCTCGAGGAGGCCCTCGGCGACGCCGCAGAGCCTGATGAGGCGCCACCGCATCTCCTGGGCGTCGCCGCCCAGCCGGGCGACATCGATGGCGCTGGGGGGATGCAGCTGAGGACGAGCTGGGAGAAGAGCTCGTTGACCTCCTTGGACGGCTCGAGGCTGGGCAGCTTGGAGATGCTGTCGTAGATCGCCCAGATCTTGCTCACTAGCTGCCGCTCGTCTTGCTGGAGGGCGGGGGTGTCGACATCGTCGTCGAAAGAGAGGGACGGGGAAGGGGACTGGCTGCCCATGTCGACACCTGTGGCTGGGACGGGAGGAGAGAGACAGAGATGAGGAGCAAGGTCGGGGAGGGCGAGGCCCGAGGCTGCAGGTTGCTGCGAACTGGGTGTGGGGTAGATGACAACACTCCGAACCCGGTGAGCACATCCTCCAATGGCCGAAGGGGCTCTAATATTTATAACGGGAAATAAGGTCGCCCCTGGCGCGTGGCTACCACGTAGGGGCGGCCTTTCGGTTTCCCCAACAAATTCCGGAAGATATGAAGATGTAACTTATGAAAAGCAAGGGATGTGAGAGGCAGAGTTACACTAGGCCATAATGGCATGTGAGTTGGCATACTATGTTAAGTTATGGAGATTTAAAGTCATTATTTTAGATAAATTAATTAAAAAATTTTATCAAATATTTAAATTATTTTTTTATTTTTTATAAAACTATAACTCATTACGATAAATGTTATCATCTATTACAATATATGTTAAATCATGTTACAGTAAATATTATCTTCTATTACAATATATGTTAAACTCTGTTACAGTAATAATTTATATTTCGATCTTATACAATTATGGAGTGCATTTCACTGTGAAGTACTCAAAGAGCGATTTAGTGGCTAAGTCTAAAACCTTATCGGAGTAAAATTATGAAGAATTTTTTAAATATATATAATAAAATAGTTTTTGACAAATAAAATGTCATGTCTGGATCGACTTAGGAACAAAAAAGACGGACCCAAAATATGTACAAACTCAGTTGATTCTTTTAAGCACATATGTAAATGAGTGAGATTTCAAGTTTCATTCTCATTTATTGGATATGGAAATTTAAGTGAGTCTGAACAACACACTCACATTAATGGTTTAGGCATTTCATTGTACATCTTAAGTCTTAAGCTCAAATTCCTACTCCCTCATTTACCTATACCAAAAAACTATAGCTAGCGTCATAAAACTTGTGGGCTAACAAGAGGGAGAATCATAGAACAACAAATGGTACTATTCTCATTTATAAGAGAAATGATTATTGGAAGATAGTTTTTGTAATAAAATTGATGTGGAGTAGTTGAAGTCAATTTAATTATGCCACATCAGACTTACGTTGAAGTGGTGTAGCTGACAACGGTAAACAACCCTAGCAATTGGCAATGGGACAATGGCAGTAAATTGACATATTGGCAGCTAAAAATTTTTTTTACTTTTTCATATTTTGATTTAATTTGTTTATAGAATATAATAGATCTCATAAAACTTTCTCTCACATTAATGATAGAATCGGATCTCCTCTGAGTTCAGGGGATCTGAACTCGTGATTGTGAGCATGGACGGACCTAGAGAACAAGCAGTGGGGTCACGTGACCCCACTGAACTTTTTTTTTTTTTTCAAATGACCATGTAAACTTTGTGTTTTGGGGGGGTTTTATAGGGGTGACCCCACTGGATTTTTTTTTTTGTTCAAATGACCATGTAAATTTTATGTTTTGGAGGGGTTTTATAAGGGGTGACCCCACTATAAGAAAAGAATTGATTGTAATGAATTATCTCATTACTATTAAAATATTTTTTATTTTAAATATTTATTTATATTATTATAATATATATAATTATATAAATATTAAAATATAATTCGAGTGATCTCACTGGATAAAATTTCTGCGTCCGTCCCTGATTGTGAGATGCAACAAAAGGTGACAAGTGGTAGTGCATGCCACTTCACATTGTCAAGTAGATGGCCCAACTAAATTAGCTGGATTAATCCATATCAACTTTTATAGCAAGCATTTCTCCATTTATAAATGTTACCTTCAAAGGTAGAGCAGAACACGGAGAGGTGGAGAAACGATCAGAAACTTGCTGTTTTCGGTGACCTTTTATTATTTACATACTAAACAGTGTCCGCTTTCTTGGATTGCGTCACAGACAAATCGGGACATTAGATGCCTACATCTACTTCCTTTTTTAATACTTAAGTTATACATTATTTTTAAAATTTTGAGAATATCTTCAAAATTTTGAGGATAATCTCATTCTATCCCCACTCTATCTAAATACCAAATATAACCTTTAGATTTTGGTTGAAAGAAACTTGTTACGTACTTTAGTTAAACTAGGCATACGCTTGAATAGTAACTACTATTCAGCTTCTTCTCCTATATATATATATATATATATATATATATATAATATATATATATATATATTTAGCTCTATATTTAATGATGAGTTTAAAGATTTGACAAAGCCTTTCCAGATGCTGTCTCTGTGACGTCCGTTATCCCTTCATGTAGCAATTGTCAAAATTTGATATTTAATCGAAGATTACTTTAATAGAAAATCCATTCTGTAATCGTGAAATTTAAACTTGTGTATCGCTAGCTTGGAAGCACCAAACTAGCTAGCCATTCAGACTCATATAATCCGATGATTGAACCAAGATTAATACAAAGAGTGAGAGCCACCATAAAGTTTTTTTTCTACTATTTTTGGTGTTTTATAGATGCATCTGAGTAGTATATATATACTGCATACTCTCTCTCTCTCTCTCTCTCTCTCTCTCTCTCTCTCTCTCTCTCTCTCTCTATATATATATATATATATATATATATATATATATATATATAATCAAATTTTCATTGGTTATCGATACATAGTTAATTTAACTTTCTAAAATTCCAAAAAATTAAAAATAAAATTCAGCTCTCCGTCTTTTCCTCTGGTCTTGATTTTTAGCTCAAGATCACAGAAAATCAAAATCTGAAAACTCTAAATACCCACTACTTTGGAACTGAAATATTATTACAACATTTTATGGCATCCAAACACCTGATCACTTGTCAAAACGGAGGTTGGCGTACAGTGGACCTAACAAACCTCGCATCCTTAAGATAATTAAGAGGTGTTAACCACAAGACATAAGCTAATAGAAAAGACATACCCAGAGTACGGATCTTGTAAACATCATCATCGGCGTGAACGATTCCTCATGACGCCCTCAGGGTACAGAAATTGGAGGTGCATCATACCTAGATCTAAAACGACGTTAACTTTTTCAGCTATAAACTTAGCAGTATAAACAAGATTAAAAGGACAGGTTCAAAAGGTTTGATTCCCATAACCTCTGTGCTTTCACACTATAGAAAATGCATGTTTGGATATCACAAGCTTACGTACCACCATGCATTTGATCTGCTCTGCCCACAGAGACCGGCCGGGCCTGCACAAACATCATTAATCAATTTGTTAGCCCCGGCAGAAGGCATGTAATTGGACTTCCTCCACGTTAAACTGGGGCAGTAAGGGTTGGGTCACGCAGACCTAGGAATTGAAGTCATGGTTTCCGGAAACTTACGATAATTATATGTGGCGCGTACGTATTCATTTGCTTAGAGTTTTTTTAATGCCCACGTCAGGGTTTCTTGCTAGATGTGCTCTTTCTTGGAAGTACATGACACAGTCCGGTGTGAACACATGTTTCTGATCAAATATTCCGATATCGATATGCATGCTGGTTGGGTTACTTTGGAAGGAGGACAAAATTTTCTATAGAAGGATAAGGATCATATATGAACGAGAATAAGAACTTCAAGTGAGGTTGAGAATCTTGGGGGTTCAAATTGAGTTCTTCTTGCTTGCACGGTAAATTAATGATCAAACACTGCACAACCAAAAAAACTAGCACTATCAGTGTCACCCCGCCAGCACCATCAAATGAGAAGCTCTGTGTACGTGTCTAGCTATAGAGGAAGTATACACTTGCTACATGACAAGTGTGTCATGCCCGCTGCATTGGTTGGATGCATGGTGTGTGGGTTATCCCTACACTCCGTCCAATCATGGCACCTTTTGTGCGACAGGCATGACCACACATATATCGTAATAAGTATTAATTTTTCATATATATATAATTTAATATGATTATAGGAAGATATTGGTATTGTCCATATATATAAGTCTAGGATCCAATTATTATGATATTTGGCCTGGATGATGATGTACGTCTAAGTTGAAGAATGCATTATTAATTACAACATTTCTGCTACTTGTTTATTACATGATCAGACAATCAACTGACTTTGGTTTAAAGATATTCGCAGCATAGACCTTTATATAGCCACGTATATCTAATGACAATATTTTTCCAGTCGCAATTATAATAATAAGCAATAAAATTATATATGAAACATTTGCCTTATTATAAATGGTACGTAATATACATAGAACTTGCTTGGATCAAAATCAAGCAGATCCAATCCTTCTAATATTTTTTCTTAACTATAAGTGAAAATGAAAAATACTTCCTGAAAAAGAATAATATTTGTCCAACCTTATAAAAGATAGAAACACATGACTTCCATTGTTTTAACTTTTGATAGTCGAGTTCACGCTTTGCAGGCGCTTAATTTTATTTGGAACTAATTCTTTTACGTTTACCCAACTAGAAAATGTGACTTAGATTATTATACACATCATACCCGTCAAATATTTCCTTACAATCCTTTCTAAGAGTTTCAGTGTGGAAACATTTGATCGGAAGGGCAAAAGACAACCAAAAATTATGTAAAGTATGTTTCTCAATGTAACACCGATAATCAATTATGTTTCTCAATGCAAAAATTTTCTATATCCACGCAGTGAAAAAAAATTAATCGATTATGTCATGTCACACCCCAACGGTAGTAAAATATCGAGGCGCAACAGATAAGAAGATAAAAGATAAACTCAATTGCATCACGAGGGGTTCAACAGCTCAGCACTTGACTTCCTAACCACATTACTTTACATTTGAAAATGTTCTAAAAAATGTTAACAAATATAGTGAGCATAATAATGCCAATAGATTACCATAATCACTCTAAATCAAGATCTAGCTGTTAACAAGTTCAATTAATGATTAAGATAAATAAAAAAATGAGATGGGAATTAAGAGTACAGTAACAGTGATACATAGTTCACTGGAGTGGTGAGCACAAGAAATTCATTTAATAGGATTACGCAAGATTATCACGTTATCAAGAATTAAGTAAACTAAATAACTCAAGAAGGTTGGCACTAACAGCTCTTTCGTGAATAGCACGCACAACAATGCATGAGTAGATTGTGAATAACATGCATGAGAATGCATTGAGAAGCAAGTAAATTGAACACACTCTTATGGTGTATGTCGGCACCAGGCATTCACTTAGCTAGCTAGTACTAGTTGGACAGTGCAAGTGCTCCACTTGGTCAGCTAGTTCTAGGTGAACAGTGCAAGTGTTTCACTTGGCCAGTTAGGACTAGTTGGACAGTACAAGTGTTCGGAATCTTCTTGGGACTAGATTGAGCCCTCTAATTGGCATAAGATCAACTTAACAAGCTTGCTGACAATCCATTAAGCATGTTGATGTTCAAGAGTTCTAAGGTAGGTAGAATTCTAGGTTCATAATGGCGAGGATTAATCAATCAGACAAAGTTCTAAGTTAATATAGTTGCAACAACAGAAATCAATACTTCTCTCTTCTTCTTCTTCTCCACCTTAGCCCCTCCTTAGCATGGTGAGAATGGGAGGAGATGGGGGTATTTATAGGACTGAAGAGAGAGGGGGGGGCCTTAGGAGCACCCTAGAGAGGGGACAGGCTCATTCCCAGCCACACAAACCTTGGGTAGTCTAGGTGTGGGACAAGTGTCCCTAACGACTCGGTTGTACTCATGAATATCTTGTTAAGAGCTTGATTAAATACTCGTTAAGAGCTCATCTAAATACTCGTTAATAATTTCTTTAAATATAATAAATATGAGAATATAATGATATAAACATATGTATTAATTATTTTTAAGATGTTATTATTACAATATAAAATACTTATGAGGGCTTAAATGTCATAAAGTAAATCCACTGTCTATATACATAAGTTGTCCAAATGATGATATATACACAACATTTGGTTTAAAGAAAATCATAAAGTAAATCCACGTGTTGTGCCCCATGGATAGGGAAGACTTGAGTGGAGGTTGTGTACTAGGTGGTTGTGAACAGTTGGTTGTCAAGTGGAATCCTAAAGTTTTTAATTCAGAGATCAAATGTAGGAGGCTGAGAGTGTTTAGGTTTGAACTAAGATAAAAATTGTTGTGTTCTCTTGTATGTTTACATTTACTCTTGCATCCGATTTTTATTAACTTTTGTTAACTCTAATTAAGAATTATCACCTCCCTCTAGGTTTCCATAGAGTGGCCAACATAATACATATTGTAGAACTGTCCTTCAAGATGATCTTTATGTTCATCACGAAGAAGAAACTTTAGACCATTGCAAGGTGTAGAAACAACTTCACGAATTTTCCTACAACAAGGAGCACAGAAATTCTTTCAACCGCCCTGCCCTCTTTCAATCTCCAAAAATATGTTTTCATACTCTAGCTAGGGCGACCCTAGATCCTTCCTATCATGATATGACACCACTTCCCAAAAAGAAAGGTTGAGATCCTTCTAGAAAATCCAACTTTGGTATGCCTAAATTGTCACCTCCCGACGCAGATTATCAAAACATGTAGATATAGACATATCATTTACCTCGATTAGAGCAAGTAGTAAAAAAAAAATAACAACATTTCCATTGGGACAATAATGCTAGAATATCAACTCACAATTTTATTGATATCTAGTCACTAAATTCTATTGCATCCACTAATTTAGAGTCAATACATAAGGCCGATGATACTCTTGATTCTGGTTTACTAATGATGAGACTCGATTCTTGGCTTACTAATAATGAGACTTGATTTTTGACTTACTAATAATGAGACTCAAGTCTAAGCTCACTAATAATGAAACTCGATTCCTAACATACTCTAACATTGGGAGTAGGGGTGTAAACAAATCGATACGTTCGATGAGTAGCTCGAACCTCGACTCGATAAAAGTTTGATTCGACTTATTTATTTAATTAACGACCTGAGTTTGAACCCAAAAAAAAACTCGATTCATAAACGAGTCGAGTCTGAACACATGTGAGCTCGACTCGATTATACTCATGAATATCTCGTTAAGAGCTTGATTAAATACACACTAAGAGCTCATCTAAGTACTCGTTAATAACTTATTTAAATATAATAAATATGAGAATATAATGATATAAACATAGGGGTGTCAACAGGGCGGGCCGGCTCGAAGGCCCGGTGGCCCGACCTGGTTTTACACAAGCTTGGGCCAGATGTTTTATTCTTTTTTAAATTTTAAGTCTGGCCCGGCTCGGAGTAAGATTGGGTCGGGCCCGGGCTTGCTTCGGCCCGGCCCGGGCGGCCCAGTGGCCGGTAATTTTTATAAAAAAAAAAACAAGTGATACGTCGGTAATTCTAATATTTTAAAATTTTGGATTGAAAATTATATTGTGGAGCTATGTTTAATGACTTAATATTTATTTCATATTCGTAATAATTGGAAATAATTTATCTAGATTAGTCTAATGTTTATTTTATGTTTATTTGATTCAATGAATATTAATTTATTATAAAAATAAATAAGAAAGAGTAAAAATATATTTAAAAAGTAAAACCGGCCCGGGCTTGGGCCGGGCCTTTTCTAATTGTCCCCGGTCGGACCGAGTTTTTAAAAATCGGCCTCGCCCCGGCCGGGCCAGGCCCGGGCCGATTAATTAGAGACCGGGCTGGACCCGGGCCAACCCAGGCCGGTCCAAGCCCGGCCCATTGACACCCCTATATAAACATATGTATTTATTTTTAAGATGTTATTATTACAATATAAAATACTTATAAGGGCATAAATGTCATAAAGTAAATCCACAGTGTATATACATAAATTGTCCAAATGATGATATATACACAACATTGGTTTAAAGAAAATCATAAAGTAAATCCACGTGTTATGCCCCGTGGATAGGGAAGACTTGAGTGGAGGTTGTGTACTAGGTGGTTGTGGACAGTTGGTTGCTAGAGTTCGAGCCGAGACCCTGAAAACGCGACGACCCGATAGGTCGCGTTCTCAAATGGGTCGCGACAAGGCCTTACGTCGTGTTCTTAACGCGACAGGACCCTGCGTCGCGACCTTCTCATCATGTCGGCCCCGATCAGAACGCGTCGCCCCGACCCGTCACGACAATCACCTCGTCGTCGCATCAGCGTCTGACTAAACCAGATCGCGTCGGCCCCGCCTGTCGTGACCTGAACGCGACGCTAGCCGACGTCGCGACCTAACTGTCTTCTAGAAACCCTAATTCCCATGCAACTCATGTTAATCTTGTCCTATAATCATTGTTTAACCCCTGAAATTACCTGTTATGAACAGTAACGACATGTTAATGTATAATGGGTATTATTCACATGATTTCTAGTAATTAAAAGATGTGTGCACAATTATCTCTTGCTAATTGATTTCTTACGCATGCACACACTAAACATGAATCTTTGCCATGAAACCTTATCGAAATTACTCAATAATATATATGATAATTAAGTGCAATTATTCATGTAAATTTCTTATTTATTTTAAATGAACTTGTCTTTGATTTGTTCGTGTGATTTAATACCGTTATCGCGTCCCTCTGCCTTTGAGCACTCGAGGCATGACGGACAACGTTTCCTTACACACTTCTCTTAGCTTGGACGACCTCTCCGTGGGGAATACTTTTGATCGGACCAGGAACTCCTTGTTGAGGCCTCCGTAAGACTCTTTGGCTTTGGCGGACATCCATTGTCGACGAGTAGGTTGTACCATCAACCTATTTACCTTAGGGATCAACATGATCCAACAGCCTTAGATTGTTCTCTCTTACCTTGAGATCATGTCGGACTCTGGCCTATGTTCGTAGCTGGCTATTGGGCAGTTGTGACTTCTACCAGACTGTCGGCACACGATTGTGCTGTGCAACTGTTACTATCGCTTGTTTATCGTCGATTTACAAATATGTCCCTAGATTTTATCTACTATCTTGACACTCTCATATATTCACGTTATCTCTATTACTCTCATCTATTCTTGGTACTCTATTTGGCCATCAAATTGATTGTCTAAGATAACAACCTGATCAATGCCAGTCAACATTATAAAGGGCCGATCTGGTCCTAGGAGGTGTGCCCGAAAGGCTATAACTCACGGGGTTTAATGATCAGGGTGTTCGGCATGCATCCAATGCATGACTCTCAAGATTTAATCGAAGATGATCAATCAATCAAAAATATTGTATTCTCTTGGTGACATGAAGATCGACCAAACCTGCTAGCCAATCCCTTATCATGCTTGTTATGCTATTTTCGTGTGAAAGTATTATTGTTCTCCTACTATCGTGTGGACATTACACTCTTGAGTATACTTGATCATTCTCTCTAGTTATCCTAATTTACAAACATTATCACTTAAAACATACATGTTTATACGAGATATTAAGTCCTACTAAGCGTTATCGCTCACCTGGCGTTATTTGTTATATGTGTTTCAGGTGAGTTTGATGGAGACTACCACACGCATGAGGATGGGAATGAACAAGACAGGAGTGACCAGCTATTTCGACAACCAAAGTTTTTTAGTAGTAGTTAGATAGTTTAGTTAGTTGTTTGTTGAATAAAGTACTCTGGGCCCGTAGTGTAATATCCGGTACGTTCGGATCGAGGTTTACGGGTTTGGAGGCCAATGTATGGCCATTGGTAGACCATGTGGGTCTACATAAGCTTTTACAGATTTGTGGTGCAGGTGGGAGGCTGGAGGGTTGGGCATTTCAACCCAAACAAGCCTCTATCGCGTTCATAAGAACGCAGCGTAACCAGATGTTGTGATTCTCATAAGAATGCGTCCACCTCCATCGACGCGATTTGCACCGCCGCTACATGAGCATCGCTGCATGCACGCCGCGTGGCGCATGCAGGGACTTCGGGAGTTAAAAGCGTCGCCGATGTCGGACGCATTTCTAAACGCGGCGGGAAGACACTACGCGATTTACCTTGTGGTTTTGGGCTCCTGCCCTTGGCCGAACAGTGCAGTTGAACTGTTCAGCTGGGAGGAGCTTACTGTGAACTTGAAGGGGAATTGGGGCGATTTTGCTGGTTTTGGTGCCCATTTGGCATGATTCCGGTGCGAGGAGGTGCTTCGGAGCACGGGGAACGCCGGGATATCGACGGATTGCATTTCACTTGCAAGTAGGGGAACTTTGCCCTGTTTTCTCTTCCATGGATTGTATGGATTAGGGTTTACAGATTTTTAACGTGAAAATCATGTATGGATGGTAGAGATCATTATTAGGGTTTCATATAACCTGCTATTTCCTACACTGCATGCTTGTGTGGCCTGTGGGTGATTTCTGGAGTGGAATTGAGGCTATATTCCTGTTGTCTGAAAGGTGACGGAACCAGCCGTCGTGATTCATGTGAACGCGATGGCTAGGACCGTCACGATTTAGGCTTTAAGGAGTCAGGTAAGTTCGTCGCGATTAAGTCAATAGGCGGCATCTGTGTTGGACGCGTTTTGAAATGTGCCCACCCGAGCTCTGGGGTTCGGTGGCCAGTCTGTCTGGTTTCTGTCCCACATTGCTTGGGCTGTGTGTTGGCAAGGAATGTAGGGCTTGTATGGGTTGTGTCAGCTCATATCGTGATAATACGAGAGGTTTTGCGGGAAATATGTGCATAGCAAGTCGGGTCATAACGCCTTCCGAGGTTACCTCTCCAGTCGGGTCCCCAGCACTGGGTGCTCAGGGTTTGTCCCGGTACAGTGCGTACCATCGTGGTTTGTGTCGTCTTCTAGACACCCTTGCTCCTAAGTTGAGTTGTACGTCCGGCTGAGGGAAAGACGACAAAGGGGCAGCGACACGTGTTTGTGGGTGTGCGGTCACTTGTAGCGCGCTCTTGGTTGGGGGACGGACACCAGCAGCTAGTTCTGTTTCCAGTGCCTTACTTAGGGTTCTCGGCCGGAGTCCCTAAAGGTGTCAGGCTTGGGCCTGCAGCAATGTAGTCTGCAGGTGTGGTGTTAGTTTGTCTCCACAGTTCTTGTCTTGTTGAGGGGAGAGGTAGCTGGACCTTTCGTCCAGGCTGCGAGACTGAGAGGTGGACTTCTGTTGTTTGTCTGGGTTTGTGGCTGGTGTTGCGAACCAGTACTCATGACTTGTGTGTGACGTACCTTCTGTAGCTTGTACACGTGTTGTGGTTTGTCGTTTACTTACTTGCAATGTAGCATCATGCATAGGTGTGTTATATATTAGATGCTTTACAGCTTTACATATTATGTTTGTGTTCTATATTATCAGTTTTCGGGGAGTTGCCCTACTGAGCCAGTGACTTGTGAGGCTCACCCTTCTTCTTCCAGGTGAAGGAGAGCAGGAGGGTTCTCGTCCCTCTTCTAGTTCCGATCGGCATCATAGTGGAGTCGGGCCCTCACCACCAGCAGAGTAATGTGTTTACTTGTGGAGCCTTGGAGGTTTGTCCCGGGCTGTTGTACATGTTTAATGACTTATGTATGGAACTGAATATGTACATTCATGTGAATATATGTGAGAAATGGTATCTTATATGTGTTAATTGTGTTCTTTATATTTTCGTAGACACGTGTGATTGATATCCCTTGCGAGGCTTCGGCACGATCGCGGGAGACGGAATCGTGTCGGGCACGTTATTTGGTTAACGGGCCTGATCGACGAGGACCGTCACACGTAGTGTTGGCTCTGAATTAGATAATGTAATAGAATTAGTGGAATATCAATAAAGTTGGTTCCAATTTGTGCAATGGTTTAATGTCTATTTCTCGCTCTATACTATTATTTAACTATTTACCGCTCCAATATTATGTGTCGGGGCGTTATAGTAAACGAGCCGATACGTTCGATGAGTAGCTCGAAGCTCGACTCGATAAAAGTTCGATCAACTCGTTTATTTAATTAACGAGTCAAACTTGATTATACTCATCTAAGTACTCGTTAATAATTTATTTAAATATAATAAATATGAGAATATAATGATATAAAATATGTATTATTTTAGGATGTTATTATTACAATATAAAATACTTATGATGGCTTAAATCTCCATAAAGTAAATCCACAGTTTATACATAAATTGTTCAAATGATGATATATACACAACTATGGTTTAAAGAAAATCATAAAATAAATCCACGTGTTGTGGCCCCATGGATACAAAAGACTTGAGTGGAGGTTGTGTAATAGGTGGTTGTGGACAGTTGGTTGTCAAGTGGAATCCTAGAGTTTTTACTTCAGAGATCAAACATAGGAGGCTGAGAGTGTTTAGCTCTGAACCAAGATAAAAATTGTTGCGTTCTCTTGTATGTTTACATTTACTCTTGCATCCAATTTTTATTAACTTTGTTAACTCTGATTAAGACTTATCACCTCCCTCTAGGTTTCCCTAGAGTATCCAACATAATACATATTGTAGAAGTGTCCTTCAAGATGATCTTTATGTTCATCACAAAGAAGAAACTTTAGACGTTACAGGGTGTAGCAACAACTTCACGAATTTCCCGCAACAAGGAAACACATAAATTCCTTCAACCGCCTGCCCTTTTTCAATCTCCAAAAGCATGTTTCATACTCTAGGTAGGGAGACCCTATCCCTCCCATCATGATATGACACCACTTCTCAAAAAGAAAGGTTGAGATCTTTCCTTAAAATCCAACTTTGGTATGCTTAAATTGTCACCTCTCGACAAAGATTATCAAACATGCAGATATAGACATATCATTCACTTCGATTAGAGCAAGTACTAAAAAAATAACAACATTTCCATTGGGACAATAATGCTAGAATAATAAACTTGTCACGTCCCGACGCGGAATATCGGAGCGCGAAGGCAGTTGCAAGAAAAAGTATAGAGCGAATACTAGACATCAAACTATTGCACATTGAATAAACTAAAGCAAATCTTTCTCATTAATAACTTTCCAAATGTCTAGTTACAACCACTATATCAGAGCCATTCTATAGGGCCCATTACATTTCAATAAAAGGAAATAACTAACTACAACTCTAAGATAACATAATGACTCGAGGGTACTCCTGGCTTCACTCTTGGTCATTCCCTTCCTCGTGAGTGTATGTGTCATCCTCGGTCTCACCTGAGAACACCAACATCAAATAAAGTAGGGTGAGCGATAACGCCCAGTAGGACTTAAATCTCAGGCTCAAGCAGGCTTAAATAATTAATGCATTTAATGGCAGAGTATCTAAAGATAGCAGGTACAAGAGGGTCAAAATCTAGCAAGAGATAGCACAACATGTATCAGGATAGCACAACAGTACGAGATCGAGTATAGTTCCAAAAAAATAGCACAAGTATCGAGTATAGCACGAATAGCAGGATGGCCATAGCACACAACTAGCACAAGTATAATAATAGCACGACGAGGTATAGCACTTGTTTGTCATTCTAGACATCGAGAGAGTATAGCACGCTTGTGTTTTTATTGTCATATAGATAGTCGAGATAGATAGCATGAGTGTAATGCCAAACACTCTGATCATTTACTCCCATAGGCACTAGCACTTCGGGCACACATCCTAGGACCAGATCGGGCCCTTTATATATTGCCAGGCATTGGTTATATTGTTTATCTTTAGACAATCAGTCAATGGCCAATATAGAGTACCAAGAAGTAGATGAGAGCACTAGATGAATAGACGAGATAGTAGAGTGAATGTGAATAGACGAGCGAGTAGAGTACAGATGAGAGCTAGTGGACATTGCATGTAATGCGATGAGTAAACAGGCGATAGTAACAGTTGCACAACACGCGCACGTCGTATTGGCAGTCAGGTGGAATTCACGATCTTCCCGCTAGACTTATGCACAAGTCCAGAGGTCCGACGTGATTCAAGGTAAGAGCGAACTTCTAATAGCCGTTTGGATCATATCGATCCCAAAGGTGTAATGAGTATTAGGGTACAACCGGCTCGTCGACCATGTGGGATCCATGATCAGAGGAGACTTACGGAGGCCTTATGCAAGGGTTCACTAGTCCGGCGAAAGGAATATCGGACGGAGTGTTCACCACAAGCCAAGTGAAGTGGTATGTAAAAACAGGTGCTCGATGTTCTAGAGGAATTCTAGAACAGTGGAGCGTCGATATCGGTATATAAACAACGCTAGAAACGAATACAAATTCTTTAAAAAGGGCAATTAATATACGTTATTGCAATAAATTACCAGATACATTATGAGATATTTATGCCAGATTTCAGCCATATATGGATGGTTCATGTGTGTGCATGTGTAAGAAAAATCATAGCTTGAGATAAGTCGTGAATATGTATTTTAAATCATTCAATGTAGCTCCATTTTTAAAACAAGTTTTACTGGGGGTATAACTATAAAAAGGCGACATAAATAATTTTTATGGGTTTTCATCAAAAAATATGTGAAGGCGACATAGGCCAGTAATGATTGCGACAGAGGTAGGGTAGGTAGCGACAGGGCCTGCAAGGGTTCGCGACAGGCTTGTCGGTACGGGCAGGCAGATCGCGACGGGGTGACATGAGGGTCGCGACGGCCTGGTCAGCAGATCGCGACAATGCGGACTGTCGCGATCAGATCGCGACAGAGCGCTCTGTTACGATGGCCTTGTGAACGCGACCTATCGGGCCGTCGCCTTCACAGGGTCTGCGCCGATCTGACAGAGTTCTGATCTGTCTTGGATTGCAGTCCAGTAACTTGCCTTTTGACATAGGGTAGTTCAGAAAATCATAACTAATGTATACACTACTAAAAATCATGAAACTAGGGGCAAATGAAACTAGACATGTGAGAGTACTTTCAGTAAATAGGAATTAGAGAGAGAGCATGGTTTGAACATGATTTGAGCATGAACAATAACGAGTAACACAGAACATGATACACAGAGCAAGATTGATTTAATTCGAGCAACATGCTCAACAAAAATTAGGGCTTTTAGGGGCAAAAGATCCCTATCAACATGAAGTATTTACAGCAAAAATTTCGTAGCATGGGATCAAGTATGTATAGGGATTTGAATTAAACATGATGTCTCGGGGTTATCATGTTTGCAGAACTTCTAAAATCAAGAACAAAAGATTGGCTCGATGAAAAATTATGAAACAAGAGGGCTTTTGTTCCTGGTGACTGGGAACTACCTATAGATGGATTTTATTGGTTTTGCTTGTGAGAATGCCTACCTTTGACTCGATTTATCTTCTCGGGCTTAGAACTCAAGAATGAGGAAGAAGCTCCAAGAACTCCTTCTTCACGAGATCTTCTCCTCCTTGGCCTCTTCTCCACATCCAACAACCTTTGGCAACGAGCTAGGGTTGGCTAAGAGGGTTTATGAGATGTATTTATATAAATACAAGTTATATTCCTACTACTACTCAAATTCTTCTTAATTACGAGATTCCTAACTCCACCTTTCCACTCTTACTTTCAAATCTCTAATTGGGTTAGGATAGTATCTAAATTTGTGCTAGACTATATGGGGTAGGTTTAGGAATCTAATTCCAACTCTAATTGCCACTTTTATTGCTTTAATAAACCCTTTCCAATTATGAGATAATTAAACTCCGAATTTAGGGTATTTTCTTAATTCTCCCTTAGTAAATTCATATTTTGATCCAATAAAATTCTAGAGGGTCCATTAAGTAAAGCCCATTACGCATTCCATTCAATGGGTTTTATTAATGTTCTTTTCATTTAAATATCCATTTAGCTAGGTTTAATTTATTTAAATTTTTATTTTTCTTAAAAAATCAGGTTGCAACAAAACTCATTATTTTATTGATATCCAGTCACTAAATTCTATTGCATCCACTAATTTAGAGCCAATACATAAGACCGATGATACTCTTGATTCTTAGTTTACTAATGATGAGACTCGATCTTGGCTTACTAATAATGAGACTTGATTCTTGACTTACTAATAACGAGACTCGATCTTAGCTCATAATAATGAGACTCGATTTAACAGACTCTAACATTGGGAGTAAGGGTGTAAACAAGTTGATACGTTCAATGAGTAGCTCGAAGCTCGACTCGATAAAAGTTTGATTCAACTCGTTTATTTAATTAATGAGTCGAGTTCGAACAAAAAAAAAAACTCGGTTCATAAACGAGCAGAGTCTGAACACATGTGAGCTCAGCTGAATTATACTCGTGAACAACTCATTAAGAGCTTGATTAAATACTCATTAAGAGCTCGTCTAAATACTCGTTAATAATTTATTGAAATATAATAAATATGAGAATATAATGATATAAACATATGTATTTATTTTTAGGATGTTATTATTACAATATAAAATACTTATGAGGGCTTAAATGTCATAAAGTAAATCCACAGTCTATATACATAAATTGTTCGAATGATGATATATACACAAACATTTAGTTTAAAGAAAATCATAAAGTAAATCCACGTGATGTTCCCCATGGATAGGGAAGACTTGTGTGGAGGTTGTGTATTTGGTGGTTGTGGACAGTTGGTTGTCAAGTGGAATCCTAAAGTTTTACTTTAGAGATCAAACGTAGAAGGCTGAGAGTGTTTAGCTCTAAACCAAGATAAAAATTGTTGTGTTCTCTTGTATGTTTACATTTACTCTAGCATCCAATTTTTATTAAGTTCGTTAACTCTGATTAAGACTTATCACCTCCCTCTAGGTTTCCATAGAGTGGCCAACATAATACATATTGTAGAAGTGTCCTTCAAGATGATCTTTATGTTCATCACGAAGAAGAAACTTTAAACCGTTGTAGGGTGTAGCAACAACTTCACGAATTTTCCTGCAACAAGGAAATAGAAATTCTTTCAACCTCCCTACCCTCTTTCAATCTCCAAAAGCATGTTTTCATACTCTAGCTAGGGCGACCCTAGATCCTTCCATCATGATATGGCACCACTTCTCAAAAAGAAAGGTTGAGATCTTTCCTGAAAATCCAAATTTGGTATGCCTAAACTGTCACCTCCCGACGTAGATTATCAAAACATGCAGATATAGACATATCATTCACTTCAATTAGAGCAAGTACTAAAGAAAAATAACAACATTTCCATTGGGACAATAATGCTAGAATAATCAACTCATTATTTTATTCATATCCAGTCACTAAATTCTATTACATCCACTAATTGAGAGCCAATACATAAGGTCGATGATGCTCTTGATTCTTGGTTTGAGAATCGATTCTTGGCTTACTAATAAGAGACTCGATTCTTAGCTCACTAATAATGAGACTCGATTCTAACAGACTCTAACATTGGGATTAGGGTGTAAACAAGCCGATACGTTCGATAAGTAACTCGAAGCTCGACTCGATAAAAGTTCGATTCAACTCGTTTATTAATTAACGAGTCGAGTCAACCAAAAAAAAAAACTCAGTTCATAAACGAGCAGAGTCTGAACACATGTGATCTTGGCTCGATTATACTCGTGATCAGCTCGTTAAGAGCTTGATTAAATACTCGTTAAGAGCTCATCTAAGTACTCGTTAATAATTTATTTAAATATAATAAATATGAGAATATAATGATATAAACATATGTATTTATTTTTAGGATGTTATTATTACAATATAAAATACTTATGAGGTCTTAAATGTCATAAAGTAAATCCACAGTGTATATACATAAATTGTCCAAATGATGATATAGACACAACATTTGGCTTAAAGAAAATCATGTAAATAGGGGCATGAACACAATATTTAGTGTTGCAAGGTGCCCCAACATAGCCAGCATCTTATTCCTCCTTTGGCTAGCCTGCGCAACAGGTGAGTCCCCCAATAGGGACGAGGGGGTGTGGTCAGCCACTGGCGTCTTCAGAGACCACCGCGGACCATCCGCCGGTGCCAGATGGATCTTCTGGCTGTGGCGACGGCGGCCGCGCCATCATCCCCTTTGGCAATGCGGAGTCTCGACTTCCCCGCGAGCTTCCGATAGCTTACAACTGTAGCTCCGCTCCCTGCCATCTGGAGGGTGGCACGACGATTCCGACGGTGCCGTACGTCGACCACAATGTCGGCAGTGGGGTTCCACCACCCCTGCACGGCGCCACCCACACTGCCCCCATCTTGCGTACCCACTGCCCATGTTCTATGACCTGTGTATATCCTATGGGCTATAGTCCCATATCGGATACATC